>JABXES010007722.1:0-17359 GCA_013375695.1 Dictyostelium brefeldianum | reverse complement strand
TACTTCAGGACATTGATAAACACATCTATATGTATTACCACCATCACAAATACAAGAATGATTTGGTGGACATTGATATTTACCACATTGATAACTATAAGTAGCTGATGTAAAACTAACTGCTAATAATGCAAATAAAAGGACAATTAAAAATTTCATTATTAAATTTGTTTTGTTTTGAATTGAATGATTATTTACAAATTTAAAAAATTCATTTTATACTGTTTATTTGTTGATGTATTAATATGCAAACATTACCAAATTAATTATAAAACATTAATAATCATTCATTAATTTATTTTGGAATTATAGATCTAAAATTTTTTTATTAAATATTTTATACAATTCCTATTTAAGTTTTAAGAGGGGTTATACAAATAATTATTTTATTAATTATTATAATTTTAAATTTCTCCCTTTTTTGAAAATCAAGTGAAATTAAATTGTCAATAGGGTATTATTAAATCTAAAATTAACAAATATATACCCACCTTTTTATTATACAACCTTTGTTTAATACATACACAACATTATTGTAACTCATTTTAAATATAATATAATATGTATATTTTTGAGGTTGTACAAAATTAAAAAGTACAGACATAAACAAATGTTTTAAAAACCAATTATATATATTTTATAACAACTATATATTAGTTAAGGATTATAGTTTTACTTCTTTAATACAATTTAGTAGGAGATCGTTTTGCATTTTCTACACTTAAATTTTCATGACAACACTTGAAAATGATTCTTATTAGACGACCCAAAATGTGTACGAACTACCTGTTTATCTAGAGGAGTGTTGTTATACATTATTATTTTTCCTATTACTTTTGTTATATTAAATATTATATGCAAAATTTTTTATATTCTAACTCTTCGTTCAAAGCTTTAGCACAATTTTATCCTCCCCCACCTGAACCATTTCTACAGACTAGTCGTCCTTGGAGATGTATGTTGCTTTGGGGTTATGATATAATGTTCTTTTTATACAATAACTACTGCTTAGCTAACAATTTATATAAACAATGAGTTGATACCCAACTTAATAATCGATCTGTTTTTTCTGGTGAATATGATGAATTTGTATATTAATCATATATTATTATTGTTTTACACGATATTATTGTATCTCTTTTTCATCGTAAAAAAATTAAATTAAAAAGTAGGACATCCGACTTTTTGTGTATTAAAAAATTTTAAAAAAAATAAAATTTAATTTTTTTACATTTGATCATATATCCTCACCACCTCAACAACAACACACAAAATGACAAAAAAAGTAATATTTAATTTATTTAATATTTATATAATTAAATGTATATTAACCATAACTGTATTATATAAAACCAATCTTATAAATAAATTACAGATTTTAATTATTACTGGAGATTATACAGAAGACTATGAAACTTATTGTGTATATCAAGCTTTAGAGATGATTGGATATGTTGTTAATATCGTATCACCAGGTAAAAAACAAGGTGACTTTATTGTTTCTGCTGTTCATGACTTTTTACCAGGTGAACAAACATATACAGAATTAGTAAATATATATTATAATATAAATTACACAAAAATAAGTGTGAATGTTCACAATATTAATATCATCATTATTATTAATAACAATAGAAAGGGCATAGAATTGCAATTAATTTTGATTTTGATTCAGTAAAAGCATCATCATATGATGGTAAGTTGTTATTATAATTTGTTGGTCCTTGTAAATAATATATACACGTTTCTAACATTAATAATAATCCCCAACACGCAGGTCTTTATATACCAGGTATTTATTTTTATAGCATTGATGTGATTGTTGTTGTTTTAATATTGTATAGTACCATTTCTATGTATTACTAATGATGATGCTTTTACTGAATCTTCTAAAGGTGGAAGAGCACCAGAATTCCTTAGATTAGATGACAGAGTTATAAATATTGTTAAAGAATTTGATGAAAAAAAGAAACCAATTGCAGCTGTTTGTCATGGTACACAAGTTTTAACTGCAGCAAATGTTGTTAAAGGTGTTAAATGTACAGCATATCCAGCATGTAAACCAGAGGTAACTCAAGCAGGTGGTATTTATCAAGATATTGCTGTTGATGATGCAGTTGCAGATGGTCATATTGTCACTGCAAAAGCTTGGCCTGCTCATCCAAAAATGTTGAAATTATTTATTCAACTTTTGGGTACTACAATTAGTCATTCAAACTAAAAATTCAATATATAATACCCCAATAATAAACAACAACAGTTCATTTAAATATTAAATGATGATTATTATTTTTCTGGGATATTATAATTACCAGCTGTTGTAAATTTAAACAAAAAAAAACAAAAAAACAAACATAATTTGTGGAAATTTGACAAATTTATAAACCAGGTGGAATAAGGAAATATTTTTTTTTTTTTATAAATAATAATAATGATGATAAATTGAAAAATTACAGAGATTAAAATTTGTAATTGATAATAAAAAAAACAAAATAAACAAATAAACCAAAATGAAAGATTATAGTAACATTCAAACAATTGATCAATGTGAATTAAAAGTATATCAAAATCATTACGATTATTTTGATCATAATGATTTTTCAACACCATCCTTATTATCAAAATCACAAATTATAAAGAATTTCGATGGAGAAGAACAAGAAAAACAAGATCAAGATACAAATGCAACTATTGAAATTTATTCACCACAATTATTAAAATTGGATCACCATTATGATACAATTTCAAATGATGTACCAATATATACTGCACAATTTCAATATGCTCATCATCAAATTTATAATCCCCATCAACAATTCATACCACATCACTATCATCATCATCAATCATTTTTACTACAACAACAACTATATGAACAAAATGATATCAACGCACCAACAGGAGAATATATAAATCAACACGAACCACAAACAACATGTTCAATTGTAGTTAAAGTAATTTTTGGAACTTTATTTTCCCTAGTTTTAATAATAGGAATTCTAGTAACCCTATTTTTATTAAACGAATATAATGGCTGGGAATTAATTTAGTGTAAAAGATAAAAATAAATAAAAATAAAAAATATGTACATTTAATTTAAATAATATCTCAACATGTTTTTAAATTATAATTTTTGCCACTGTTATAAATAACAAATAATGAATTAGTCTTATTTTTTTAATAATCTTTATTTATTCAGATTATTCAAATAATTTAAACGTTTATTTTTTCTTTTTTTTTATAAGATACCAAAAAAAATATCCATTGCTTTGGTGTTTGTCCATACAAATTTTTTGTTTTTTGGTATTATTGTTTTATAATTTCAAACATGTCAACAACAATAACAATAAAATCATCATTTAATCATAGTGGTTTAGATTTTATAGGATTTCCATTATCATATAATGAGAATTTAAATGGGTCAATGTCAATAAGAGAGTTTACTGAAGCAATTGAATTTGTAAACTCAAATTCATCAAGGTAAATAGAATCAATTTAATATATCAATAGTATAATAGTGGTAATAATAACTAACAGTACATATAATACAATAGATTTTATAATGGATCAGGTATCAACCAATTAGTAGGTAGAGAAATTAATTTAATGTTGAAAATATATAATACACATTCTCAATTAACACATTGTATATACAAAAGATTAAAGATGGTATAAAATCAGCAATTGAACAAATAAATAAAAATTTTTCAGATAGGAATATTAAATTTACTTTTGAAGTTCCCCACAATCTAAGAGAAACTATTTTAACTATTTCAGTACCAACAAATCAAATTCAACCAATACCGTTAAACAATGTAATAAATTCAAGTGATGGGTATCAAATTGTAATAGTACCACCACCACTAGAAAATAAAAGTGTATATTGTGCACAAACTCAAACAAATAAATTTGATCATCATGAAATAAATTTAAAATCTGTAATTTGCTTTAGTTGTAAAGTATAAATTATCTATTATTATATTTAATAAAAGTAGTAGTATCATGATTTAATTAACCCTCTTTATTTTTTACAGATAATAATTTTGGTTATAGTAGTACATATAGAGGTTCAAATAAAATTTATTATCGTTAGAACATTTAGAAAATATCCAACAAATTTATATAATTATGTATCAGAAAAAGAGTATTCTGATATATTACAAGGTTTCTATGGATGTGAAGTTGATGTGTTGGGTGATGAATTTTTTTATATTCTAGCAGGTTTAATTTTAATTATATTAGTAATTGGTTTATTTTTAATTATTATTGGATGTATTAAACAAAAGAAATCTAAAAAAGAAAATGCTAAAAAAGTTTGTATACAGATAAATTTAATTCATTCACTACATGTTTGTTGTAAACTTGTGTTACTAATACTACAATACTACCTTTAGCATACTATTGCAGTTGAAAATTATATTAAATTTTTAAACTCAAGATATGAATCAAGAGGTATCACATTTGGATTCTATAAACCAAACCTTAATACATTTGAAGCATATGTATGTATTTCCTTTAGTAAAAATTATTATATTAAATTGATAACAATGTTTCTAACATTAACTAATCAATTCAATTAGTTGATTGCATATATTCCAAAAGATTATAAAGATTTACCAATTTTAACATCATTGGAACTAAACGATAGATTAGTTATTTGTTCAAAAACTGGTAATATTGAACCAAAATTTATAAGTAATAATATTGTCAATAATATTATAAATACAACAAATAGTAATAATAATATAAACACTCCACATTAATAATAAAGAAATATATTTTTGATAAAAACTAACGAGTTTATATCTCGTGCGCACTTTATTATTTATTGTTGTTATTTTATTTTACTATATATATGTATGACATGTTCACCACTTTTTAATCTAAATCTATATTATTATTATTTTTTTTATTTGGTGGAGGTGTTGGAGGTAATGATTTACCACTATTATTATTATAAAATTCCATTGCTGTTATTGTAAGAGTTGATGTTATGATTACAATTAATAAAACTACACTTGTTAATAATAGTGTACCCATTATTAAAACTAAATGCATTGTAACTTGTTTAACCAATTCTTTATCTGCATCTTCTGGTGATAATACTGAAAAGTCAAATAGACTCGTTGGTATAATTTCCAATATTTTTTCAATCATTTCAGAATTTATTAAATTTTCACTGGATAATGATGTTGCCAATACTTGTTGATGAATATTTTGAATGGTTTTTTTAAATTGTTGTTGTTGATGTGTTATTTGAACTTGTTGTTGTTGTGGTGGTTGATCAATTGTATTTACATATAAACTATGAATTTCCTTCATTTGTGAATTTAAAACTATATTATTATTACTATTATTACTATTATTTACAATGTTATTATTATTACTATTTACAATTTGATTATTATTTTGATTATTATTATTATTATTAAAAGTTGTTGTAATCTGATTTAATGATTTTTTAACTAATGATTTAACTTCTAATAAAAATATTTTATATGCTCTAACCAATAGATAATCTATGTGACAAATATTCCAATTTTGAGTTGGTAAATGTTGAAGGAAAACGATTGCATCTGAAAATTCTTTTTCTTTTAAATATTGGACCCATTCTTTAGTGGTGATTAAAGCAGCACAAATGTAAATATGAAAATGACCAAAATTTGGACCATGCGCAATATAAGAATCCCATAAACGAGTTGAAAGTGTATAATCAAATTCCCTACAAAGCAAACAAATCATCCATCTTATTGAAAATAATACAAAATCACATCTTTCCTCTTCCAAATGATCGGATAAACCAGAATCTTTCAATTGAACCAATTCTTTTAAACGTTCAGACATTCTTTGAATACCTTCGCCAAAATCTATAAATCTATTCTTTAGGTTGTTCATCATGAGCGAAAAACACCAAAATGTATCTGCTTCAACTTTTTCCAATATATCATCGTTTAAATCTTTAAGATTACCCCAAAGTTGAATGTGTTCCGAAAGAAATACCAATAAGAATTGAGCTGGTATATCATTTAAACCTTGAAAATATGAAATCAATGGATTTGATAATGACCAAACGTATAATATTCTCTCTAAACAATTATGAAGTATTGCACTTTTAAATAATGTTGTATTACCAAATCCTTTTGGTATTGTTCTAGGTACATCTAATCTAACTTGATTTAATATCTTTTCATCTGCTGCTGTTGCACTATTACTATTTATAGCACCATAAAACTTGTTTACCAATTGTTTATATTGATTTCTTTTGTCAAACAATACTTGTGTATGTTGTTTACTTTCCAATGGTAAATAGTTTAATAGTAATTTCCATACTTTTGGTCTATGATCTGTTGGCACACCACCCCATGATAATGTTCTTAATTGTTCTAAATCAACTATTGGCTCTGATAATATCTTGTTAAACTTTCCATATCTATTAAACGATGATTTCTGTATATTGGATTCTCTAAGTGATTGAGGTTGTAAATTTAATTCATCTTCAAAATTTTGAAATAATTTATTATTTAATAAATTTCCTTCAATTTCTAATATTGCTTGAATTGCATGAGGTGGAAATGCCTACACGAACGAAAGTTTGGTATTAATATATTTTTATGAGAGAATATAAATTATAAAATTTTTGCAAACATACAAGTGCCATATTAATTTAAAATATTTATTGCTATTACTAGTACTAGTAAAATTTTGTAGTTTTTTTAAATATTTATTTTATATAACTACTACTATCGCTGCTATTATTTTTATTATAATTTTTATGTGTGTTGTTGGTTTTTAAATTATAAAAAAAAACCCTCTTTTAGATAATTCAACCTAAAAAAAAAAAAAATTATTTTTATTAAAATTTAGGAAAAACTAGCTTTGTATTTAAATTAAAATTGTTAATTATAGTAATCAAAGTGGTATTTTATTTTCATTATTACTTATTACTATTTATTATTTTGACAATATAGAATATCATGGTATAAATATATTCATTGAAAGATCGAGCGCCAGCGAGGGAGACATTTTTATATGATTGATATTTTTCAAAAAAAAACGTTTTTATCAAATAATTTAAAATTATATATAGTATTTTCTTATATATAATCTTATTTGATAGATATTACATTTTGTTACCATGTTTATTTTTAAAAATAATTTCTACATTTTTTTTTTTTGGTTATGAAATATACAATTGTATACAAATTTAATTCGAATTTCGCATAATAACTTATTTAATTGAACTTACTATGGCCATAGTAAGTTTTTCGATAATAGATAATAAATTAAATTAATTGTTATATCCTACCTTTTTTTTTAATATGAGAAAAAATGTTTTCATAACACCCTGTAAATTCCATAAATTTTTATATTTGTAATTTTATAGTGTGAATTTATTTGTAAAAATGAAATTATTTTTGTATTCTACGTAAATATTATTACGATATTGAATCAAATAATTTGTAAAAAAACAAAATTCTATTTCATACAAGTGTGAGTTGTGTGTATGAGATTTGTATTTTTGAAAATTTATATTACATCAAAAAAAAAAAAAATTTATTTAAACATTCAATGTTGAAAAAATTTATAATTTCAAATTATATTGGAGCGTAAAATAATATTAATAACTATAAAATGAAGTTGCTATTAGTATTAATATTAATTTCAACAATTAATTTTATAAAATGTCAAAAGACAATAACATTATCTGCAACTATATATGATCATAGGTAACAAATTAAATTAATAATTATTATTATTATTATTGTATATTAATTTATTAAAAATTAAAATAATTATAATAGTCCATACCGTAACCCAGATTTTGAAATTCAAGCAGCTGGTCCACCAGGTTCAGTTCATGAGGGTATTGTTTTAGAAGATTTAAATCCAATTACTAAAGTTCCAACATATTGTTGTGGTTCAGAATCTCAATATGATTTAGGTAGAATAATGCTCCATAACGAAACAACATTTAATCAATGGTTTACATATGTAGAAGATGTAAATTATCCAATTCCATATGAATTGGTTTTAACTGAAACTGCTCCAGATTCTGGTATTTATAAATTTGGTACAAACAGATTTTTCCCAATTGGTAATTATTATTTATTATTATTTGTTAATAGTTTTATACTGTAATAAATTCTAATAATATTTTTATTCATTTAATAATAGATGGCAGAGGATTTGGAAATAAAACTGAATTCCCACTTGAATTTCCACAGTATGAAGGTCATGATTTTCATTTTTGTATGACAGTTCATGCTTCTTTTCCATATGCTGGTGGTGAAATATTAGATTTTGCTGGAGATGATGATGTTTGGTAAATATTGTCTTTTTTAAAATTGAAAAAGTACTATTTATATTTATTAACACTCATTTTATTTTTTATAGGATTTTCTTTAATAATAAATTATTAGTTGATATTGGTGGATTACATCCAATGGCAAATAGAACTGTTGATCTTGATATTGCCATGCCTGGATTAGTAGTTGGTACTTATTATGATTGGGATATGTTTTATTGGTATGTTTATTTTAAATTATAAAAATTAATTATTATTTATTTATTAACATAATTGCTTTAATTAACTATCATTTTTTTTATTATTTAATAGTGAAAGACATACAGATAATTCAGATTTATTTATTACAATCAATTTTGGCCTTGTTTGTGAATATTATGATATTTGTGGTGTTTGTGAAGGTAAAAGTGATACATGTTGTCTTGATGGATGTGTTGATGTTGATATGTGTTCAATTGCAAGTTGTGGTCCTGATTCTAATTATTCTTGTATTCAAACACCTGTTGTTTGTAATGATAATGATGCATGTACATCAGAAACTTGTGACCCAGCCATAGGTAAGTAACAAATTATAATGTTATTAATTATTTTTGTAATAGTATATTAATTTATTAATTTATTAATTATCATTTCTATTATTAACCTAGGTTGTGTATATGTTGCAATTAATTGTACAAATAGTGACGAATGTACACTTAATCTTTGTGACTCTACTTTAGGTATGTAATAAAATATAATTATTAATTACAATTGTAAAGTATTGTAATTTATTAAATATAATTATTATTATTATAGGTTGTTTTGAACTCCCTGTAAATTGCGATGATGGTAAGAGACTTTAAATTTACATTTAT
The DNA here is from genome assembly GCA_013375695.1 of Dictyostelium brefeldianum. Taxonomy (NCBI): domain Eukaryota; phylum Evosea; class Eumycetozoa; order Dictyosteliales; family Dictyosteliaceae; genus Dictyostelium; species Dictyostelium brefeldianum. Next base: position 8,200 of record JABXES010007722.1, on the reverse strand, counting down.
GTTTTGGAATTTATAAATTGGTTATAAACTTTTTTACTAAAACTTTAAATGTTTAAACATTACTTTAGGTGATCATTGTACTACAGACACCTGCGAACCTGTCATAGGGTAATTATTGTTATATTTTTGTTATAATAATTAAAATTGATTTGATTTAATTTGATTTGTTACTAATACTCATTTAATATTATTTTATATAGTTGTGTTCATACAGAAATAGTAAATTGTAGACCATGTATACCAAGTGAATGCCCAACGATTGATTTATGTTTCCCACAAGAATGTAATCCAGTTACGGGTGCTAGATGTATTACTCATGAAATTAATTGTACTTCTGATGATCCTTGTATTGATAGTAGATGTGAAGAAGGTCTTTGTGGTAAGTTATATTTAATTTTATAAATTTTAACAATCAATCCATATCTTATATTTATATTTATCGAGTGATATACTAATTTAAACTCAAACTCAGTATTTGATAATATTTGTACACCGACACCAACTGACACACCAACACCAACACCAACTACAACCCCTTCTCCTACTGTAAGCCCAACAGTATCGCCAACTCCTACACCTCGTCCACTTCCACCACAACCACGTGAGGATATTAGAAAAGGATGTCTTTCTTGTCATGATTTAGGATGTGACCAAAATAATTGCAAATATATTAATAATCCAAAATATCATGATAATCATAAATCTGATTGTTGTAAATATACCCCAACTTGTTTCTAAAAATTAAAATATATAAACTAAAGTAAATTTACAAATTAAAAATAATAATAATATTATAATTATAATATAATAATAAATATACAATTAAAATTAATCATCTAATTGAACTACACATTTGTGGAAAATATAAATTTATATTTAAAAAGTAGTAACACAAACTACTAAAAGTACAATCACAGGTATTCAAAATTGAAAAAAGTATGATAGAGACAATATTAAATACAAGCAGTTTGTTAACAGTCCGCACATTGTTGAGACTTTTTTTATTTGTGTGTTTCGTGGGTACCCAAAGATAAATTTGTTAAAAATGAATTTGTTTATTGGTATACTAATATTCATTTAATTTAAAAACACAAACTGATACTCCTATATCACCAAGTCCACTTCCAACACAACCACGCCAAGATTTTAGAAAAGGTTGCCTTTCTTGTCATGATTTAGGATGTAGCCAAAATTAGTTGAATATATTAACATTACAATTTTAAAAATAAAAAATAAACAAATAAAATTAATAAACAAACAAATTTGAAAGTAAAACATATTTATTTAAAATTTTAAAAAGTAGTACCACAAACGTACTAAAATTACAATTGCAAACATATAAATATTTAAAATTACCAAATTAAAAATAAAATTAAAACAAACAAATTTGAAAATATACATTTTTATTTAAAATTTTTTAATAAGTAGTAGCACAAACTACTAAAAGTACAATTGCAAGCATATAAATTGAAAAAAGTATAATAGAGACAATACTGAATATACGAGCAGTTCTATTTCTACTTTTTAAATAAATAGCATTAACAATCCATGGAATAATGAAAAAGAACCCTACAACGAATAAAACAAGACTAGGAGTAACATGTTCAGGATCTTGTTTAAATGTTGATGAAAATACAATTGGTGGTACTATATTTTGATGTTGAAAATCACTTAATGGATAATGGTGTGAAGAATGTTCATTATTTAATAAATTTTGTTGTTGTTGTTGATTTAAATATGATAATGATTGTTGTTGTAATGGTTGTTGTTGTTGTTGTTGTTGTAATGATATTGGTACTTGTGTATAAACCATACCATATTGTTGACCTTGATTATTATTCCCATTAACTATATTACCATTTTGTTGAAAATAACCAGGTGGAGCATTTTGTAAAATTATATTATCATTCTTTGTTGGATCATACATTGGAATAAACTTGTTAAAACTATTTTCTTCACTTGTTAAATATTGTTTTTCTTCTGATTTATCATCAATCCCCATTTTATTTATTTAATTTTATTTATCTATTAAATAAAAGTAGTACTATAGTATACTATTTGAAATATACAAATAAATAATATTAAAAAAAAAAAATAAAAAAAGATTATTGTTATTTTTTTTTAATGTACAAAAATTATTTCAAAAAAAAAACAATTATGTCAATGGTTATATTTAGACACACAAATTATGAAAATCAAAATAATTATTACTGCTGAGATGAATTTGTATGGTATTATTTTTTTTTTTTTTTGTCTTTATTTGTATTTATTTATTGGGGGTTATAATAAATTATCGAAAAACAATGCCAACTACCATTTGATATTATAATATTGATATAAATAATTTACCAACACCCAAAATCATATATAGTTATATAATTTTAAAAATACAATAATTGTTTATTTAATTTATTTATGAGAATAAGGTAAAACCTTTAATACTTTGGAGCAACTGAAAATAATATAATGAAAGAAAGTACAAACATAATTGATACAAGACAACATAATGAAAATAAAGTTATTGATGCAATACTAAGACCTCTTGCTACTTTATCTCTACTTTTTAAATGAATAACATTTACACTATTAAATTGAAAAATAAATTAATAATTAGGTTACAATGATTGTTACTTTATTTAAATATGTAATTAAACACTCACATCCATGGTATCAATAGAATAAAGCCACTTAAGAATAAAATGATTGATATTTTTCTTTCACATTTATTATCTTTGTTTTCATCTTGATCATTTCTTTTTGTTTCAATTTTCATAGGTTGAAAATTATTTGAAAAACTTGGTAATTTTAAATAAGTTGGACTACTACTACCATCATTTGATTCTCTTAGTTCTTTAAATTTATGGTTATTTGATTCAACATCTATATTATTTTTAGCTTCTTTAATATCTTTAGAGAATGTCATTTTATTTTTATATATAGTATTGTAATAATAGTCATAATTTAATGAAATAAAAAAATAATAAAAATATCTTTCATTTTATACTTTCATCTTCTCTCCCACTTAAACACTAATTTTAAGACTTTATATTAAATAAAATAATTTTAATAAAGAAAGTCACCTGGATGTTTAATAAATGAACAAGGTAATACCATTTTTATATATCTCTAATTAATAAGAATAATTGCAGTTGTGTGTATATCTTTTTTTATTTTATAAAACAATTACCTTGTAATTAAAGAAAACCACATAAACACACATACACACACCATACAGTTAATGTAGTGTATCATATAACTTTTTATAATCTTTTTTTTTTTTATTTGTTGTGTTAGTTTTTTTTTTGGTTTTTTTTTTTTTTTTTAAATTTTTTGTTTTATTTTTTTGTTTTTTTTTGTTTTTTGTTTGGTTTTTTTTTTTTTTTTTTTTTTTGAAGTGTTTTTTAAATTTTGTTTGAATATGTTTTTGTTGTTTGTTGTTTGTTGTTTGCTTTGTTATTTGTTATTATTATTTGAAGAGTATTCGTGATTCTGTGTACAAGGATGTGATGTTGTTATAGTTATTGTTATTGTAGAGATATTTATTGTTGTAAAGTTTTATAACTATCTTTCCATTCTTTATCAGCAGTAACAAATGAATCATAAATTGATTTACTAATAGTATTACCATCTTTGTAAAGAGTTGAAACTGTTTTAAATGCAATATCCCAAAATTGATCTGCTAATTCTAAATCTTCTTTAATATTTGAAAAATTTGGGAAAATTTCTTCCAATTGTGATAATGTTAAACCTTCTAATAAAAGACCTTTAACTAAAAGTCCCATACTTGAACTTGGTTGAAGGAAAAATGGTAATCTAAAATAATGATAATGTCAATTAATATACATTATTAATGATATTATTTAAATATACATATGTGTATATATACATACTTTGTTGAAAATGTAAAATAATCAGATGGTGGTAAAACAATTCTATGAGTTAGAAAGTGAGATAATGCTGTAATTTCAATTAAATTTCTTAATGATTTATAAAGAGTTCTTGTAATTTCATGGAAACCCATTAAATCATGATCAATAGGTCCACCCCATGGATTATTCTGTAACAAAACCAAAGGATTTATAAATTAGTACTACAATTTGTGATGATTGCATATGTATGTGCGTATAAATAATAAAATAAATATTGATACATTACATCTAATTGACTTGGAATAAGACTAAGAACTCTTGAAATTAATAAGACAGATGGTCTATTTGGAATACCTTCAAATGTTGGTTTTGGAATGAAATTTAATCTATCAAAATGTAATGTACCTGATCTTAATAATTCAATTAATAAAAGTGTTGGTTCTTGTAATTTTATATTTGAAATATTTTCTGTTAAAATTTGACCAAATGTAATCTTTTTATCAATTCCATTACCATTACTGTTGTTATGATTATTGTTATTGTTATTACTATTAAAATAACCCATCATTTTAAATGTTTGTGCCAATGTTACAAATATACCTTCATTAATATCTCTAATCTGCAAGTTCAAATAAAAAAAGTATACAATATATTAATATATTTATATAAAATATATACTTTTAAAACAACTACTTACTGGTGAAAGTGAATCAGGTGATTCATTCATTGAATTTATGATACAATTTTGTAATGCATCAAAATTTTTAGAAACAAAACTAAATGAAACCACATTACTATTGTTGTTATTACTAGTTGCATTAATTTGATTTGAAATTTCCAATGGTACTTTAATATATCCATTTGTATATTCTTGATATTCAATTAAACTACTATTATGTGGCATATCAAATTCTTTTGGTTCAAACCATCTAATTGTTTTCTGTAAGGTTTATACTTCTTTGTTAATATATATATATATATATATATATATGTGTTATACATATTAATACATAAATATACTTACAACTGGTTTAACTTTTAAATCATCGTTTAAACAAATTGATAGTAATCCAATTGTCTTTGTTCTAACATTTTTTAAATAATCTAATATTTTACAATATTCTTCAGATTCAATTGTTGGAAATGGTTCAGCAAGTATACCACTAATAAAATTATTAATAACTTGTGGAGAAACAACACCTTGAGAAATATAAAAGTAAACATCATTTGGTAATCTTGGTCCAAAAATTTGATTTAAAAAGAATGTTGGTCTGTTATTATATGTAAATGGACAACAATATTAATGTGTGTTAGTAAAGTAGTGATTTACCAGTGTACATATACATATTTGTTACAAAATTTCTAATTACCTATAATAAATTTCTTTATAAAGTGGTTCGCAAACACCAGATGAATAATAAAGTAAATGATTTTGAACTAAACATTTAGTTTTAATGAAATTCTCCATATATTTATCAACACCTTGATTTATTGGCATATATGTTCTAATTGTTTCAATACCATTATGATAGGTTTTAACCATGTCACAAACAGCTGTAAAAAGGGGTTCATATCTCATTAGTATAAAACAAACATAACATATGTTTAAATAAATGAAAATAACAACTACTACTTACTTTTAAATGTACAATCTTTACCTTGAGCTGAATTTAAGAATGGTAATTGACTACTATATTCAAAACCACATAATATACAAGCATCAATGAATTGATCATGAGTTATACCTAATTCAAATAATATTGATTTTAAATCAACCCAACTATATGATCCTTTTTCATAATCTATATCTGTAATTAAACGATAAACACCATATAATAGTAATTCTGTTGATCCATAAACTGCATTTAAATAATTCTTTTGTGATGGTTCTGAAAATAATGCTAATTGAGGTCCTGCGAAATATGGTGCTTCAAAAAATTCAATTCCCTTTTCCTTGAAATATTTAATTATAAAATGTATAAATGATTGTAATATACCTCTTTCTGTATGATATCCAATTAGGTGTATTAGTATATATAGTATGGCATATATATATATATATATATATATATATAATAAAACAATAAGTTAAGTAATCATACCAGAATCTTGAAAACATTTTTCAGCAGTTGTATATTGTGCTCTATAGTATGCATCCCATGCAGTTATTAATTTTTGTGAACGTGCATTTACTTGATTACCAAATCTTTCTTTAATTACACTAAGACCATTGAAACAAAAGAATGGTTTAATATTTGCTTTTTTAAATTTATCCAATTCTTTTTGTAATGTATCAATTAAAGTTAATGGTAAACCACCCATTGTAATTTGAAATGGTTCTTGAACTGGTAATTTCAATAACCATGGTTTTGCTTCAATACCAATTCTATAATCATTTAATACATCAATATTTGATGTTTTTGTATGTTTTTCCAAAAATTCTAAAAATATATTATTTAAATAATTAGTTTACAATTACTACCTTTACCACCTTAAATACAATAATAAATATAATAATCAATCAATTACCATTTAATTTATTTTTAAACATGTTTGTCTTTTTTATCTATTTTCTATTTTAAAAAAAAAAATCCAACGCGTTGTAAATATCTCTTTTTAAAATTTAATAAATAATTAATAATGTGATGATCAAAAATATGAAAAATGAAAAAAATTTATAAAAAAAAAAAAAAATGTGGCTTGTTGTTGTTCGTAAAAATAATGACCATCACATTTTTATATGGTATCATATAAAATTGAAAAAAATGAAAAAATTTGTTATTTTTTTTTTTTTTTTTTTTTTTTTTTATTTTTTTTTAACAAATTTAAAAAATAAATAAATAAAATATTTTTTTTTTTTTTTAAATATATAATAAAAAAATATGAAAATTTTTTTTTTTTTTTTTTTTTTTTTTTTTTTTCAATTTTTTTTCACGATTTCCAACATCATATAAATAGAAATTTTATTAAATTTATAATAATATAACGAAAGAAATGGATATTGACGAACAAATTATTCAAGATTATTCAAATTCAAAATTGGATGTTGTTCAAATTGATGGATTAGTAGTATTAAAAATTATTAAACAATGTAAAGAATATTTACCAGAATTAGTACCAGGTCAATTATTAGGATTAGATATTGGTACAAGTTTAGAAGTATCAAATTGTTTTCCATTTCCGCCACGTGATCAAGAAGATGAAAATTCAGAATCAATTGCAGAATATCAATTGGAAATGATGAGATTTTTACGTGAAGTTAATATCGATAGTAATACAGTTGGTTGGTATACCCCAACCTATCTCAACTCTTTCTTTAATGAATCTGTAATTGAAACTCAATATAACTATCAAGCTACAATCAATCAAAAATGTGTTGTAATCGTATACGATCCAATTAAAACCTCTCAAGGTACACTCTCTTTAAAATGTTATCGTTTAACTCAATCATTCATGGAATTATTTAAAGATCAACCATTTTCAAGAGAAAGGTAATTATCATATAAAAGTAACAAGTTAGTCACACATCGCACACATACTTATACTCTTTACTTTGCTGCATAATAAATTACAGATTAGATCAAGCAAATTTAAGTTTTAATGATATTTTTGAACAAATTCCAATTAAAATTCACAATTCACAATTGATAAATGCATTATTGTATGAATTTGAAGGAGCACCAGAAAACTTGACAAACAGTTTTGATAGATTGAACATCAGTAATAATATCTATTTGGAAAAAGTAGTTGAAGGTATGACAGATTGTTTAGAATCACTCAATCAAGAGTTAAATAAAGTTTATATCAATCAAAGAAATATTCAAGCTCAAAAGACAAACTATATTCAACAAAAATCATTAGAAGGTCAAAAAGTAGACGAAGATGAATTATTAGCTATGATAAAACCATTAAATGCTCCTTCAAAATTAACTTCATTATTATTAACAAATCAAATTAATAACTATACCGATCAAATTCATTCTTTCAGTGGTAATAGTTTAACTAAATTAAGTTTATTAAAAGAATTACAAAAATAAACATATTAAACAACACAAAATACAAACTCTTCCGCCCGTAACAATATTAAATAAATATTATATAATAAAAAAAATAAATAAATAAAAAAAAACAAATAATTGTAATTAATTAAAATCTAATTACAAAATATATTCAATAGTTATATATACATTGTTGTTATATATAGTTAATTAACCCTATCTCTTTTTTTTTTTTTTTTTTTTTTTTTTTTTTTAAAAAAAAAAAAAAAATAAAATAAAAAAAAAAAAAAAAAAAAAATAAAAAAAATATTTTTTTTAATTTTTTATAAAAAA
>JABXES010007717.1:0-17384 GCA_013375695.1 Dictyostelium brefeldianum | reverse complement strand
TATTAATTTATCATATTATCGTTATTATTACACAATTATTTATTTATTTTTTGAATTTTTTCTTTTTATAATGAAATAATTATGTTTAAATTTAAAATTTGATTAAATTTTTAAATACAACCACCTATCAAAAAAACAAAATAGCCACATCATCGATCAATTTATTTTTGGTTGCGTCAAATACCACCTTGCACTTCACAAATTTTAAAAAAATATAAAAATATTTTTAATATAAAAAAACATTGATAATACAAATATAAAAGAGATGGAAGATGAATTAGTATTATGGTTATGTACATCTGAACCAACAAATATGAATATTCAAAATTATGGGAACTTGAAAATTTAAGAATGCTATCAAATAATTGATAACATATAACTTTTAAATCTCTAAGAGAATTGTTTGAAAATGTAAACCAAAAACAAACAACAATGATTAAATATGGATTAAAAAGAGAACAATTATTACTATTATATGAATCGATTAAACCTACAATATTAGAACAACAAAAACAAAGACTACAACAAAATTATATTTATCATTATACACATAAATATTTTAGTGAATCTATTAAAAGTTTATTACCATATAAACAAAATGAAATTGATCCAATCATATTAATGGATATTATTAGAAATAATAAAAAACTTTTAATACCAAATTCAAAAACAAGAGAATTAACTTCAAATGATCAACAAGATTATATTCTTTAAAATTTGGAGAAACATTGTAATTAAAATGAATATAATGAATCATTATTCAAAATTTAGAAATCATTATTTCAAGTTAAAATTTTCATCAATTTTAAAATGTTGAAATTGTAAATCCAAAAGAAGATAAAGAAGAATTGATAAATGGGGAAATGGTAAATGGTTATTTAGGATTTAAGTTACCGGTATATCATCAATTGAAATATTAATAATATCAGGAAATTATAAACAAGAAATTAGATTACATTCAATACCATCAACTGTTACAAGTTTACAATTTAATCAAGATTACCATGGTAATGATATTAAACGCATTGATTTAAGTATACCATTGGGAAGAGACGATTTTAGCCAATTGGATTTCAAAAATGCTAAAAAATTTGTGTTTCATAAATATTTTAGATCAAAAATTTATAATGGATCAATACCTCTAGGTATTGAAAAAATATCATTTGTATCAGATTGTTAACCTTTTAGTTTTAGTGGTGATTTATTTCCTTTAAAAACTTTATCTTTGTGTGGAAGATACGATGGTAAAAAAACTGATAAATTTATTCATACCAAGTGGCATTACAAAATTAAAATATGAATGTTACAATAAATTAACTTTAGGATAATTACTATCAATTACAAATTTAAAATTGAAAGGATATCCCAATATTACTGATAAAAAACCCATTGGTAAAGGTATTATACCACAAAATTTAAAAACATTGAAAATTAATAACTATTGTCATTTTAAACATGGTATATTACCGGGTACATTGGTAAAATTATAATTACCTCAAACTTGTTTAGTCACTTTTTTACCAGGTGTATTACCAGAAACATTGGAATATCTTTCATTTCAAAATAGAAAAGCACTTGCATGATGAGGATTGTTATTATACTGGTTCAAATAAAACTTAATTAAGATCATTCAGTTTTACAATTCAGCCATGTTTAATTAAAGGTTCATTACCATTGTCAATGAAAACATTAAAATTATCACCATTTATTAATCACATGGATACATTAATTGAACAAGTTTTAAACAATGTATAAATTTAACAAATATTTCAATTAAAGCAACAAAAGCAACAGACTATAAAATCAAAGATCTTGCGAATTCAATAGAGTGGTTAAAACATTTAATATATATACCAGTATCAGTAACTACAATTAAATGCAAATCAGCATTAGATTCAATTCCAACTTCAGAATTTGAATTTAATAGAGATTTTATACACAAACCAAATAAGTTTCTTAGTGGTTTACAATTATTTGGAAATACAATTACAAAATTAACATTTAATGATGATTTCAATTGTTTAATTCCATTGGATTTATTTTCAAAGAATAAATGAACATTTAATATTAAATTTATTATTCATCTACTGATAGTCAATTCTTTTAAAATTAAAAATTCAAAACTAATTTATAAATCTTTCATAACTGTTTAATAAAAATTATAAATATTATAATATAAATTCTATTACCATTACTCTTTCTTTGTTTTGTATTATGATACCCACAAAAATAATAAAATAAGATTTGTTGATTGTAATGTTTTTGATAATAAATAAATAAATAAGTTTTTTTTTTTTTATTAATGATTGCAAATTTGGTTGAATTGTTGTTTGCTTTTTTTTAAAGTAAAGAAACAATGATTGAAGCAATGATCAAACCAAAGAATGGTAATAAAGATGAAGCTGAATCTGGTACCATACCACTATTATCGTTTGATGATTGTGATGACATATCTGCTGGTTTACCTACTGAAGCCATTGTGCAATCTGGGGTGAATTGCCAATCTGGAACAGGAACTCCTTTGTAAGAAGAAGTTGGGTTAACTAAAGCAATAACACCTTGAGCATCACGTTTACCAAAACTTGTATCTGTTCCATTATCTGTTGATTTATGGATAACCATACCTCTACCAATAAGATTTGCTACTTTAATGTAATCAGTGTCAAATGAGTAATATCCACCCATTGCATCTTGATCGAATAAACAGAAATTTCCAAGGTCACCGCTGTGTCTATTTTGATTATTTGGAATTGCATGTACTTGAGTAGCATTACTCTTCCAATGGCTACCAAGTGAATCACCAGTTTGAAGAGTCAAGTCACCAAATTGATGAATGTGGAAACCATGAGCGAGATATGATAAACCGGTTATTCTTGATCTAATTTGAGTGTGAGTTGCATTAATTTGTACAAAAGAGACACTACCCTCAACATCATCTGTTGCATTGATTGTTTCATTCATTTTTGCAACACCATATACATTTGTTAAACCACTCCATGAACTAGCATTATTTATAGCGGTTTTAGAAACTTTAGTTGAAAGGGTACTTGCTGGATTACCAACACCAATAGTACAATAAGTTAATAATTTACCGAGTGAAGCTTGAGTTTGAGTATTAATTGCACATTTGTAAGCTTTTTCATAGATACCAATTGAACGACCAATAACTGAATTTTTATCATCCAATAAATTTGGTTTGGTTAAATTAAATGATGTGGTTGAAGCTTGTCCAATAACTGCAATGTTACCAATATCACCAACACGGAATGTTGCTTCGTCAGCATTTGGACAACCCATTGGTGATGCATCATTAGTGAAACATTCACCCAATTCGGTTTGGATTTCTGGATTGAAACCATAAGTTAAAAATTGTACAGCATATTCTGCATCACCACCAGTTCCAGTATTACCAAAGCTTTCAATTGCAAAATCAACATGTAAAAGTGTCTATTTAATGTATCAGTTTGACTGTTAATATTTTGTTGGCATTTATTGTTTTTTAGATTTAATCATATGATCACATACATCAGTTGTTGTAGTGTAAATATTGGCATGTGCACCATAATTAATTAGTGCACGTCCACTAATTTCTTCAAAAATACATGTTGCATATTGGATTGTATCTTGAGTGTACGACCCAATGACATAAGTTGATAATAATAATAATACAGATAAAATTCTCATTTTTTGAAATATATTTTTAAAAACAAGAATAAAAGTAAAAATAAAAAAGTAACACCTTAGTGAAAGGTTTTTAAAAAAAAATCAAAAAAAAAATAAAATATCAATAATTGGCAGTTTAGACTAAAATAAAACCGTTTTTATCCCACACTATTTTATTATTTGAAAAATATCTATTTTATAAAATTTCAGATCTGGTATTATTTAAAAAACATTTGTCTTTTTTTCAAAAAAAATTTGATTATCTCTTGGGTTCCCACATCCATCCAACAAAATTTTCGGTTTTGATATTCCCCATCAAATAAAATTTTAAAAATAATACCAATCTTTATTAAATTTTATTCGAGATATTATATTGTTTAAAAGAGATAACCTTTTAATTTACAACTAATGAAATAAAGAATAATATTATTTATAGGTTTAAATACCTTTGACAATTAATTAGTTTTTATCACATTATTATTGTAAAAAAAAATGAATTTTTTTTTTTTTTTTTTTTAAGTCATAATTTTGGCGTCATAACAACGACACAATGTCAACATTAAATGATCATATTGAATGGTCAGATTCATTCATATATCTCAATAAATGGACAAGTTTATCACCAGGAAAGACTGTATATTTAGTATGTTTAGTTAATAAAAGCAATGCTATTATGCCACCTTTAAAACAAACAAACAAACAAACAAACAAACTAATACAATACATTTGTTGTTTATAGGAAAAAGATAATGCACTTTCAATGACAAGAGTTGATACATCAACATCATCAATATTTTCACAACAAATCATTTATCTCTTGTTATTTTTATTATTTTATTACATTGGTTTTTGTTGATATTATCAAATACAAATTTTAATATGAAAAAAAAAAAAAAATTAAACTACACAATTTTTCAAGTAGATTTATAAATTGGCATAGTTTTTACTACTATAATAGTTTGGTAGTAAATGTATATAGTAGTAGAAAAATGAATAAATAGTTTATTTAATTAAATAAAATTTAAATTTTAAACAATTCCTATTTTGGCAAAAAAAAACAAAAAAAAAAAATCTATTAAAAAGGAGGAAAAAGCTTTTTAGTTTTTTTTTATTATTTTGTTTAAATTGGGAAATAAAAACTCTTTTAAATTCCAAAAGATTTCAACTGTACAACTTTGTGATTTATTTTATATTATTGTTATTTACAATAGTCAATTAAATTAAATAATAATATTCTTCAAAACAACAACCACAACAATAAATAATAACAATAACAATAACAATAACAATAACAATATCAATAACAATAACAATAACAATAACAATAACACCAACAACAACAACAACTTTAACGAATATGATATAATAAATCAAAATTATGATACAATTCAAAAACAAACCAAACAAATTAATAAATTACAAGTATCAATATTATTTAGTAATCAAGATAGATTAAAAGGATGGAAACATTCATATAGAAAACATGTATTATCACAATCTAGTAAAGGTAATTTTAAAATATTATGTCATAGTCAATTTAAATGTTATGTTTTATTAATTTTGACTATAATTGTTTTACAATTACAGATTTATTAGAACATATTCAAAATAATCAAATTCAAAAAGTTGAACATTTATTATCAATTAAATTATTATCATACAATAGTACATATTCTAGAGCAGCAGAGAAAATAATTCGAAATAATCAACCTGAATTATTGGAAAAAGTATTAAAACATTGTACAATCGATAGTGTATTAGGTGATTTTTATATTCATACATACATGAGATTAATTACAATTGCAGTTCAAGAAAATGCAACTGGTTGTGTTAAATTATTATTAAATTATGGTGCTGATATAACTTATTCTAATTCTGGTGTATTGTTAATGGGTGATAAAAATAGAACTTTTACATTATCTGGTGAATTTGGAAATAGGTAAATATATATCAAAGTAATAATATATGTATATTATTATATATATCTAATATTGGTTTTGATATTTGATTACAGAATTGGATCATTTCCAAGATTATGTAAAGATAGTGTTGAATTATCATATTACTTTTTAGATGCATTACTTTCACAAATTACATTCTTTTTATGTGTTCAATCTGGAAATGAATTAACGCTACAAGATTATGTTAAGACAATGAGAGGTGCTGCATTTACAAGTAAGAGAACAGGTATATGGGATTATGGTCAGAATTTATTAAGATTTTCAGGATTTATCAATGAATATAAAGCAGATTCAAAATTATCAATGAAATTTAAAAAATTAGTTCCAACAACATCAGCAATATCACCAAATAGCAAATCAATTGTAATTACCGATGGTACAGGTGGTAGTGGTAATATTAGTAACGTTTCAACGAAGACAACACTTGGTAATTCAAATGATAGTGATGATAATCATTTATCATTGGAGAATATGTCAAAAGTTAGATTCTCTCAATTTAAAATGATTGAAAAGACAATTTCACAAGTCACTTTGAAATGGTCATCTGAATATTGCTCGTATACTCCATTACATTGGGCTGCTAAATGTGGACATTTAGGTAACGTTAAAACATTAATTAAAATGGGATCTAATGTACACTCGTTAACATCATTGGGTAAATCTGCTTATGACATTGCCAAAGAAAATAAAAAACAAAATTGTCAAATGTTTTTAGAGAAACAAATGTCAAAATTAATTACAATTCAGTCGTTTAAACCACTATTTACATTGATTAAACAAGGTAGTTATATTGGGTCACTCAAATTCCTTTCAACATTTATGTTTGAAAAATCATTAAAACATTTAGAGCGACCTATAGTTTCAAAATTATTAATTCATGCAATTGAATGTAATCAACCAAAAATAATGTCTGGATTATATCCATTATCAAATCATGGTAATACAAGTATTGGTAGTAGTAATTATAGTGAAAATGAAGATAAAGGTATAGTTGATATTGATGGTAATACACCAATTCATTTTGCAGCATCGTTGAATAGATTGGAATGTTTGGAAATTGCAATAAATAATGGTGATTTAAATAGAGTAAACAAGTGTAACCAAACACCATTAATGTTAGCAACAATGAATGGACATACTAAAGTGGTTGAACATTTATTAAAGAATGGTGCATTGGTTGATATTACAGATTACCAATTAAATATTGCATTACATTATTCATTCCCATATCCAGATATTGTCTCCCTACTATTGGAATATGGTTCAGATATTCATCAAATCAATTCACTTTATAAAAATAGTATTCACTCTGCTTGTCAATTAACTCGTTTTGATAATAAATCAAATAGATTAAAATCGTTATCAATTTTATTAAATCATATATCCTCCTCAGACAATCATCATACTGGTAGACATAGTGCTGCCCATGGTGGGAATGAAAACAGATCAAATTCATCAATTTTAAATTTAATCAACTCTCAAGATATATTTGGCAATACACCATTACAATTATTACAATCTCATTTTACAACTAGTTTTGAAAATAATGTTCAAGATGATGGTGGTAATATATTTAATGAATGTTCAGATTTGTTGGTTGAATTTCAAGAAAAACAAATTAAATCATCATCAATTAATTTATCATCAATGTTAACAAATCAATTAAATTTAACATATGATGATTTAAAGAATGTATTTTCAAAAATGTCAAAAGAAGAATTGGAGGAATATTTATTTAATACAACACCATTAAAACCAATTATAGCAATGTTATCAATTTCAAAATTAAATGGTAACATTTCAATTGAATTATTTGAAAAGTTAAAAGGACAACATCACCTAATGTTAGAATCTTATTTCAAGAAATTAAAATTTCAAAATTGTTATAATCAGTTAATTCAAATTCACGAAAATGATATACAATCAATTGAAGAACAGTTATTAACTATATCACAATTTCAATTGAAACCATTTTCATATAGTTATATTGAAACTGTTATTGGGAATTATCTTATAACAAATAAGGTTGAAATTGCTGCATTCATCATATCAAATATGAATAAATTCATGAACTCAACTACATATATTGACAGATTCCAATCATTTATAATAACATGTTTATTACATACTCCTTCAATACCTGAAATTTATTGTAGATTATTATTAGATCCTTATTTAAATAGATTGGATCAATCTGTATTTCATCAAGTAATTGCATTAGATAATGTAGTATTATTAAAATCAATGATTACAATTAATGAATCATCAGTAACTGGTAGTAGTGTATCAACTCAACGTTCACAATCACCTCAAATTCATTTATCAAATATGATTGATCCATTTAGAGCAAGTTTACCAGTTTCAAAATATTGGATATTTTCAAGAATTGTTAAATTTGGTTCAATTAAATGTTGTAAATTTTTAACATCAATATTATTTGAAAGATCATTGGATATTGATTATTCACATTCAATATTAAGTAATGTAAGTGAATTACGTTTAATAAAGAACAGAATTGAAACAATCAATACATTATCACATTTTGATGAAAAATCAATAATTCAAGTATTAAAAGATAATCCAACTCACATTAGCACAAGTTTATATTATAATGAAGGTAATAGTGGTTATGGTAATAGTGACGGATTGTCAGCATCATCAGGATCATCAGGATTAAATGTTTGTAAAGGACCAATAATTGAAATTGATTATCATATGATTGATGAAAATCATCCGGTTATATTAACAAGTTCATTATCCGTTAGATCAAAATGTAAATATTGTGGTATTGAAAATATATTGGATATGGAAGATCATTTATTAATTTGTTTGCAAGGTTATTTTCAATGTCCAAATAAAAATAATGGTTGTAATTCAAATTCAATGAAGAAAACTGAACTGTTAAATCATCTTGATAAACATTGTAATTATTTACATTGTCATCAATGTGATGGTAATTTCAATCGTAAACAATTTGTTGATCATGTATTCACACATGAATCTGATACATGGGAAATTTGTTCATTATGTAAACAAATGATTAAAGGTTTCTCTTCAAGTTATAAAAATGATATAATTCATATTCGTGATTCCATTAATGCAAATACTACTCCATTAAAATACTTTGGTACTTCTGAATATGAACATTTAAAAACTTGTAAAAATCATTTTGTCAAATGTCACTCTTGTAAATTAACTATGCATATTCAAGAATTAAATAATCATAGCTGTCATATTAAAACTACAATTCCAATATTAAGAAACCAATTAAATATTCAAAATAATAGTTTAGTTGATTTAATTTAAAAATAAAAAAATAAATATTTAATTTTTTAACAAAAAAAAAGAATAATAATAAATATCTAATTTTGGGTTTTTTATGTTATAAAACCAGCAATGTGCAATGAAAATTATTATACCAAATTAATTAATTAAAAACTCATTCATACATATAGTAATAAAAGATTTTAATTTTTAAAAATTAATTTATTTATAAATAAAAAATAATAAAAAAAACCAACTCTTAAAAATTTCTATTATAAATTATTTGTATGAAGGATTATTGTAATATAAAAACAATTTCTCAAAAAAAAAAAAAAAAAAAAAATTAAAATTTTAATTTTTTTTTTTTTTTATAATTAACCGCCAACCCCCACACCACCACAAATTTTTTTTTGTTTAAATATATATTTTTTTTAAAAAAAATAATAAAACAAACAATAACCTTATAGACAACAATAATAACTCTATTTATAACATATATAATAACATAACATACACGCGCCACATATTCCAATTTTGTAAATAATAATAAAAGCAACATCATAATAATTAAGGAAGCATATATAAATATATAAATTGTAATAACATATCAGTATTTTAAAATTCAAAAATCACACACACTTCACTTTACATAAATCATAAACAAACAATACTATACAAAATATAATATATCAACAAATAGAAAATATAAATATATCAACACAAAATGTCACAGGATGATTTAGGTGGAGGTGATTATTATCCAATGGTCGACCATGATAATAACAGTTTCTTACGTTCAACTCATCCAAACAATAATAATATCAACATCAATAATAATATAGGTGATAATCATGGAATTGAGATGTTAAGAGAAGATGAAACATCACTACTACACGAATCACCAACTTCAATACCTGCAATTCATAATCTGGATACATTTTTAACAGATGTATATAATTATTTTCGTGGAAAAGGATTTATGTGTATATTTTTTGATGACCTTTTCGAATTAATGTAAATATATTCACAACAACATAAATACACAATACACTACACAACACATCAAAATAATAGATACTAACTATATATTATTTATTTAATTTATTTAGATCATCATTATTTGTTGTTTTATTTTTCACATTTTTAGTAGTATTTGTAAATTATAGTAAATTATTTTCAGAAGCAATGCCACCACCAACATTAAAAGAATCAATTGATTTTAGTAATCCAATTCCAATATGGTTATTGGTGTTTTTAGTGATATTTTCATTGTATTGGTTTAGTAAATTATTTTCATTTTTGGGATCAATTAAAAAGAATTGGGAAATTAGTAATTTCTATAGCAATACATTGAAAATATCAGAAGATGATATTCAAACCATTGAATGGAGAGAGGTGGTAACAAAGATTGTTCAAGTACCAAGATTATGTATTGTAAAAGAGAATATGAATGCACTTGACATTGCAAATAGAATTATGAGAAAGGAAAATTACATTATTGGTTTGGTTAATCAAAAAGTGTTGAACCTTTCCATTCCATTCCCATTTTTAAGAAAATTTGAATTTATCACAAAAACATTGGAATGGAGTTTGATGTATTCGTTGTTCAATTATATATTCGATGAAAATGGTATCATTAAAAAAGAATTTTTAGATAGTAGTCAAAGAAAACGTTTAGCTCGTGGCCTTTCAAGAAGATTCATTACAATTGGTGTATTGGGTTTGTTTACAACTCCATTCATTTTCTTTTTCTTATTGATAAACTTTTTCTTTGAATATGCTGAAGAATTAAAGAATAGACCAGGTTCATTGTTTAGTAGAGAATGGTCACCATTGGCAAGATGGGAATTTAGAGAATTAAATGAATTACCACATTACTTTCAAAATAGATTAAACCTTAGCTACACTCATGCAAATCAATACGTTGAAAGTTTCCCATCACAAATGTTATCGTCAATTGCTAAATTTGTAAGTTTTATATTTGGCTCAGTGTTGGCAGTTTTTATTGTACTTGGTATAGTTTCAGATCACTTCATAATGAATTATCAAATATTTGATAGAACTCCCATTTGGTACATTGGTATTTTTGGTACAGTTGTTGCAATTACTCGTTCCATTGTAACCGATGAAAATCAAGTATTCCAACCAGCTAAACATATGGCACGTACAGTTCAAAACACTCATTATCTTCCAATGAGTTGGGTTGGTAAAACACATACACACAAAGTACGTAATGAATTTCTCGTACTCTTTGAATATAGAATCGTTGATTTCCTTAGAGATATCTTTTCCGTTATTTTCACTCCATTCATATTGATGGCATCACTTCCAAAATCATCTCAAGCAATCATTGATTTCTTTGGTAACAATACAATCGTATTGGATGGTGTAGGTCCAATTTGTCAATTGGGTGATTTTTCAAACATTAGAAAATTGGGTGACAACTCATTTGGTTCATTAAATTCAACTCACAATAAAGTTAGCACTACAAATCAAGCAAAATTAGAAAAATCAATTGTAAATTTCAAATGTTTAAATCCAGAATGGAATACTGATGAAAATGAATTAATTCAAAATTTAAATCAATTTGCAAAAGATCAACATCAAAGCAATCAACATGGTAATGGTAATAATAATCATATAAATAATAATCATTTACCAACTACTTCAATTGATGATTTCCAACATATTTCAGATAGTCACTATATTCCTCCAGAAATAATTGATGCTGTTTTAGGCACAAATCATCATCAACAACAATATATTCCCCAACAAGGTCCAAAATTAAAAAGTACTGGTAGACTTGATCAAAATATTTTAAATGCTGTAAATGATCTTCATCAATCTTTTTATGAATCACAATATAGACATCAAAATGATAATAATAATTTTGTAAACTCTATTTAGATCTATATATACCATCCTCTTTTTTTTTTTACAAAACTAAAATAATAATAAAACAAAAAAATACAAAAACCTATTATAAAATTTATTTAAAAAATCTATTATATGGATAATGGAATTGATTTGTTTGTGTTCTTGAATATTTTGTACATAGATGTATTCATGGTTGTATTTTCATTCTTTCTCTTCAAATGCAAAGAACCATCACAAAACAGTATCATAACTGTGATGGGTTTTTGATTTAAAAGAATTACACCTCAATTTTTTTGTGATGTTAAAATATTTGTTATTTTTTTTATTTTAAAATTTCGGTGTGGTTTTTTGTTGTGCTAGGAGGGTTGTGTAAAAAATGATCATCAGCATAAAATCATTTTTTTCCTTTTATTTTCTTTTTTAAAATTTTGTTTCAACATTTTTGTTTATTTGTTTTTATTTTGTTTATTTGTTATATATTGTGATATTGTATTGTATTTGTAAAATATGGTTGGTACATCAATTTTTATTTTTATCTTTTTTCAACTTTTATTTATAAATAAAAATGTGTTTGTGTTGTCACAAAGTGCACTAAATCAAACAGAATATACCTGTTTTGAACAAATTGCAACAAAACTTACAATTCTAAATGATTTTGTAAATACAAATGGAAATTATCAATTTTGTAGTACTACTTATGTGGAATGTGATGTTAAGGAAAAAAGTATTATTTCAATGTAAGTTTTAAATAAAAAAAATTTGTATAATAGAGATAAAATAATAACACAAATAAATTTTTTAGAAGTATTATTGGTATTACTAATTTTTATGAGGCATTAGTATCATCAGACTTTTTATGTTTCTCAAGTTTAAATAAATTAATAGTTAAAAATAGTATCAATCATGTAATAGTACCTTATTTTGTATTTGATGAAGTATCACATATTCAAACATTGGAAATTATCGATCAAGAAATTGTTAATAGTTTACCGACAAAATGGAATTCTTTAAATACCCATCTTACATTAAATAATAATCTAACAGGAACTTTGGATTCATCTTATTGTTCCTCTTTTATTGATGTAAAAAACAATCAATTAACTGGTGAAATACCAAGGTAATTTATACTTTTATATTAAATGATTATGATTGTTAAAATTGTTTTATATTAATATAATTATAACATAGTTGTTTTACATGTTTTTTTGACACTTATTTAAATAATGGGATGATGCCTGACATTAGCAATTTTTTAGGAAATAGTTTTTCAAACATTGCAACACCACCTCCTTGTAGTATGTATTGATTCATAAAAAAATCGCCCAATGAAAAAATATTTTCAAATATTAACACAAGAAAATAGCAACTATTATACCAAGCATAAATACATTAACTGGCGATGGTAATATTATTGTATTCGAGATATATGGTCGGAATTTCAAGTGTATTAATGGATGCTGCTACAATTTTACGTTCATCGTGCTCTGTAATATTATTAAGTTTCAGATACAGATGTACCTTTAATTATTTAGCCACACAAGACCTAAGATCAATTAAAATTTATTTAGACTACAGTCCACAATATAATTACACAATATCATGGGATAATATAACTCCACAAATAACACTTGTAGATTGGACAAATCCAAACACAATAATAGTAAATGGTGAATACTTTTCATATAATGCAAGTGTAGTGGAAGTTAGAGTTGGAACAGAAGATTGTTTAATTAGTCAATCTACCTTTTATAGAATTATTTGTACATTGACAAAATTACCTTTGGGTATGGATATTATATCATATGTCTCAGTTGGATTATTTACTACACAAATCACTTTAAATCCCAGTTCAAGAAATCAAATTAATAGTTGCTCAAATATATGTTCAAACGGATACTGTAAATCAAGTAGTGGTCAATGTGAATGTGATAGTTCACATCAAGGGCCAAATTGTGGTTTATTGTATATTCCTTGCCCATTAAATCTAGGTGATTGAAATAGTGTAAATGGTAATTCGTGTAACAATCAAACTGGTAATTGTGAATGTTTAATTCAAAAATGGTCAAG
Organism: Dictyostelium brefeldianum; assembly: GCA_013375695.1. Lineage (NCBI taxonomy): Eukaryota > Evosea > Eumycetozoa > Dictyosteliales > Dictyosteliaceae > Dictyostelium > Dictyostelium brefeldianum. The sequence goes on along the minus strand of JABXES010007717.1, from coordinate 3,552 downwards.
TTTAGATTGTTCAATTCCATATCATTATATAACATCAATTACTCCTTCAACAAATAATGGTGGTATTGTATCTGTTTATGGTTCATTTGGTACAGTTTATTCAAATTTAGAAATAACTATTGGAGGTTTAAATTGTCCAATTAATTTTACCTCTTCAAATTTAATTACATGTACCAGTCAACCAGGAAATGGTATTAAAAATGTAACCATTACTCAAAATGGAATTGAAGTAGTATTAAAAGATCAATATCAATATAAAATTCAACTTTTAAATTGTCCATTGAATTGTTCAAATCAAGGTGTATGTAATCAAACATATGGTGAATGTATATGTAATATTGGTTTTGAATTATTTGATTGTAGTGCTTCAATTTCAAATAATAATGGAAAAAATCTACTATTTACTGATATTACCATTACCAATAGTTCAATTACATCATTTAAAAATCAAGAAACAAATTTTCAAGTTTATTTTAAATCATTATTAGAAATTAATTTTCAAGGTAAAGTAATTAAAAATCATTCGTTACAAGATATAAATTGGGATATAGAGTCAATTGGGAATACACACACATTCACAAAATCAATTGACAATATATGTATAATACAAACAACAATTGAAGAAATCACCGAAAATAGGAACCATACTTTTGCTGGGTCAACAATTTCATTGAATTCTGGTACAATCAAAATATCAATGAAAATAATTAAATACCAATATGAAAATAATTTAAATACATTACGATTACAAATGTATTCGATTGTGGATGATAATATTATTAAACCAAATGAAGAATATAATGAATGTAATTTAAAAGATACTGAAACAACTTCAATTAACGATCCATCATCGCCATTTAATTATATTAAAATATCAAAAAACAATAAGATATTATCAGGTAGACTAATCAATAATGTTATTTCAGATGGGAAAATAACATTTTCGCCAATTACAATTACAAATGATATTTTAAATTCATTGATAGTGTCTTATAACCTGCCTCATTTATTGATGTTTGTGAAAATGATCCTCATCTATCTGCAATAATTTTATCTGATTATAAATCATCATGTACTCAATTAAAATCAAATCTTATTGTAAAAGTATCGGTATCAGTAAGTATAATAGGTATATTTTTAATAATACTGGTTGCTATTATAATATACAACAAAAACTCTATAGAAATTAGGATATCAATATACAAAATGAAAAGATTTTATAAAAAATATTTATTCTAAAAAAAGATACATTAAAATCATTAAAATGTGTTGTTGTACATATGTATGTAGTGTGTGTATGTGTGAATAATTGATTACATTATTATGTATATATATAGAACACACTCACACATTAATTTGAAAAAAAAAAAATTAATGTGTTTAAATTATTTTTTTTATTATTATTATTATTGATACTCATATAATACAAAAAACACATCATATTATTATTAATAGGTATAGTTTTATATAAAGTATAATAATAATATAATAATGCCTGATTTATTTAAAAAGATAAAAAATGTATTTAAAGAAAAAGAATTGGATAAAATAAGAAAAAAGCAACAAAAAAATCATGATAATAATAAAACTATAAATGATTATAATAAAACAACAACAGCCGTAACACCACCATCATCACAAACAAGAAATAATAATATAGATAATAATACTACAAAAGCAAATACAAATAATAATATTAATATTCAAAAACAAAATTTAAATGGTGCTACTACTTCGTTAATTAAACCACCAACTCAATATTTAATAACAACAACTACAACTACTACAAGTAGTACATCACCAAACGAATTAGATAATAATGTATACGAAGATCAAATGTCTGAATATAAAAGATTACAAAGAGAAAGACATTTACAATCAGTTGCTCAACAACAACAATCACAACAATTTGTAAATAAACTTAGTAATAATATATCATCTGGTAATGTTGCATCACCACAAAGAAAATCACCATATTCACCAATAACCACAACTAGTACATTATTAAAAACAAAGGGTACAAATTCAAAATTAAGAATGAACAAGAATGAATACAAGAAATTATACTTTTCATCAAAAGAAGGTGGAATTTGGGTAAATGATTTACCTTTTAAAATTAAAGGAATAAATTGGTTTGGTTGTGAAACAGAAACTGTATGTATTAGATACAATTAATAATAATATAATATTTTGTATGTTTATTAATTCATCTTCATTGTGATACAGTTTGTAGTACATGGATTATGGAATAGAGATTATAAACAAATATTAGATTTTTTAAAAGAAAATAAATTTAATGCAATACGTATACCATTTTCATATGAAATGGTAGTTAAAGATCCATTCCCAACATCAATAACAATATCACATCAAATGAATAAGGATTTCTATGGACTACGTGCATTATCAGTATTAGATATGATCATTGAAGCAGCAGGTGAAAGAGGAATATTTATATTATTTGATTTTCATTCATTTGGTTGTAATGATCGTTGTAAAGATGGATTATGGTATAATAGAAATCATAGTGAAGGTGATGTATTGAAAATGTGGAATATATTAATATTAAAATATGGTAGAGTTTGGAATGTATTAGGTATTGATATAAAGAATGAACCATTTGATGCAACTTGGAACAGTGGTGATGATAGAACCGATTTCTCAAAAGCAATTAATCGTATAGGTACATTCATTCAAAATAATGGTGGTAATCAATGGTTGATTTTCGGTCAAGGTATACATAGTAAAAGAAATGATAGAATTTCATGTTGGGGTGAAAGTTTTGAAAATGAAAGTACAGTTGGTACTCGATCAACTAAATTACCATTAGATGATAAATTTGTATATTCGCCACATTGTTATGGTCCATCTGTTGTACAACATGATTTATTTTCAAGTAGAGATTTCCCTCATAATTTGAAAATGCATTGGGATTTAAATTTTGGTACATTACCATCAATTACAAAACGTGGAATGGTAATTGGTGAATGGGGTGGTAAATACATTGAACACAAAGATCAATTATGGATGGATACATTTGTTGATTATTTAATATCAATTGGTTGTACAGATTCATTTTATTGGTGTTTAAATCCAAATTCAAATGATACTGCTGGTATTTATCTTGATGATTGGATATCTGTAAACAATCAAAAATTACATCTACTCTCAAAATTATGTCCAAATCCAACTAAAATTAAATTTGATAAAGATACAATGTTATTTAAAATATCATCTGTTGTTTAAATTGAAATTTTAATTAAAAAAGAATAAAATAAATAAACTACTGTTATTGTATAATATCATTCCAAAAAAAAAAAAAAACTTTTTTAGTTTTTAGTAAAAATGGTGAATATATAAAAAAAATACAGGTTGTATTTTACTAAACATATATAATAGTTATAAATTATCTCTTTTATTAAAAAAAAAAAAAAAAATAAAAAAAATTATTTTTAGAAAAAAAAAAAATTATTTTTTTTTTTTTTTTTTTTAAATTACTTTTTATTTTTATGTTTTTTAAAAAAATAAAATAAAGTGAATATGTTTGTTTTT
>JABXES010007711.1:0-17396 GCA_013375695.1 Dictyostelium brefeldianum | reverse complement strand
GGACTCTAATTTTTATTTATTTTTAATATTAAATTTTTTTATAAAAAAATATAAAAAAATTTTTTTAAAAATTTATAATAAAATAAATTTTTTTTTAAAAATTTTTTTTTTTTTTTTTTTTGTTTTTTTATTTTTTATAGCAATTAGTATACATAACTCTCATACACACAATGAGTTATAATAATAATAAAAAAAGAAAAGAAGATGAAAAAATATTTATAGAAGATTCAGGTGATGAATATGATGAAGCAATAAATCAATATGATACACATCCTGTATTATTTGGCGATGAAATAGATGATGAACCACCTAAAACTAAAACTACAACCACTGCTACAAAAACACCACGTAAACCAACTACTGTACTTTCAAAAAAGAAATCAACATCACCTTCTCCAAATAAAAGATCAAAAAACAACAACGATAATAATAACAATAACGCAATACTTGAAGAAATTAACTATGGAAAGATTGACGATGATGAAAATGATACAGGTGAAGATAATAATTGGGAAGAGAATACACGCATTACACCAGATTTTAGTGAAGAAGATAAAGTTGTACCACCAACAAGAAACAATACAAATACAGAAATTACAATATTAGATAAAGAAGATCCAAATTATGATAATGATAAAGATTGGTATAAACAAATAAAATCAAAAACAATTACAAATGAACATATAGATGAAAAATTACAAGAGACAAATAAATTCAAATTACCTGATAAATGGTTATTACATATTGGTACAATTGAAAATTGTGGATTTGAATTACTGGATGATGATGAATACCAAATTGGTAAACAATATCATATTATTAAATGTAAAGATAATAATACATTTGAAGCATATTCAATGGATAACAATAACAACATGTCAAGAAGTAGAAAAGTTGGTAAAGTTAATATCACTAGTACTTATGTGCCAACTATATTACCAGTAATTAGAAAGAATTACATTAGATTATTAGCAACCATTACATCGTATACAGATGAGGTTAGAATTGATCTTTCAACTGCAACTGTTGACATTGATATCTATTTATCTCATCTCACAGAATTGGATGATAGAATTGATAAAACTGAACCACATACAAGTGAAATTGCAAGTTCCTCATTAATTACTGTATTAGGTAACTTTTTAAATACATTATTTACAAATGGTAAATTATTATTAAATGGTCGTGAATACACTACTGCAACTTTAATTCCAATCAGAAACAATAACAATAACAATAATAATAATAATAATAATAATAATAACAACAATGAAGATCAACCACAACAACAAGCAGATGAAATGGGATATAATGAAGATGGTGATGATAATTTAGTTAAAAAGAATCTTGGATCAATTATTCAACCACCATTTTTAAAGACACAATTGTTACCTCATCAATTACAAGGTATTTGGTGGATGAGAAAGAGAGAATTAAATCCTTATGCTGTAAATAATTTAACGATTTCAAGATATTGGAGAATATATACATGTTCAATTGGATATAATAAAGATGAATCAAATAGAGTAATCAAATTTTATTATAATAATTTTTGTGATAAAATCACAATGTATCCACCACAAACTAAATATTCAATTAATGGTGGTATGTTATGTGATACAATGGGACTAGGTAAAACAATAATGAGTTTAACTCTTATTCTTTCAAATCATCCAAAATTATTCCCTTCCATCAATTATAATGATTTTGGTGATGATTTTGGTGAATTCAATCCTGGTAAACGTCAAAAAGAAGTAAACTCTAAAATATTATCAGATATTAAATCGCAATTAAATAAAAGAAAGAATCATTATTTCAACAGCAAAAGTAATAAATCATCACCAACAACCACAGGAACATCAGGAGCATCAGTAACAACATCACCAAAATTATTAAATCCAAAACAAACACTTGTAATCGTACCAATGAATGTATTAAAACAATGGAATAGTGAAATTGAAAAACATGTTGATGAAGAAACACGTAAAAAATTAACAATTACAATTTATCATGGTAAAAATAGATCAGCTGACAATCTATTGGATTCAGATATAGTATTTACAACACATTTTACATTTTCAAGAGAATTCTCTGCATATGAAAAAGAATATAAAAAGAAAAGTAAAAACATTAGACCACCACCATTAATTTGTATTCATTGGTGGAGAGTGATAATTGATGAATCACAAAAATGTTCAATTAAATCAATATTCTTTAGATCATTGAAAAATTTAGACTCCGTTAATAGATGGTCATTAACTGGTACTCCATTTTCAAATGAATGTAAAGATTTATTTCCAATGATGTCATTTTTACGTGTTTATCCAATTGCTAGAAACGTTAAAATTTGGAATAAAATGGTTGAAAATGAAAAAGATAAAAAAAGAAAATTAAAAACAATTAAAACTTATTTAAATCCAATACTGTTACATAGAAAAAGAAAAGATGTTGATTTACCAATGAACAATATTAAAGAAGTTACAATCAATTTAAATTTTGATTTGGATGAACAAATGGCATATCGCTTGGTATTTAAAGAATCAAAAGATGCATTCAATAAAATTGAAGATCGCGGTGATTTAAATAGTCATTATAGTTTAGTATTACAATTACTTAGTAGACTAAGAAGATGTTGTGATCATTCATCATTGATTAAACCAATTTCAACCACGTTTGATAATCAACTTTACTGTTGTCATTGTTGTGAAGAAATTACTGATGGTGCAACTCCACTGATTAGTAATTGTGATCATTTATATTGTAATCAATGTGTTGATTATTTATTTTGTCGTAATGATATACCAAATTGTAAAAGATGTAATCAAGAGTTGGTAATTTCACCAGAAGTTCAACATTCAAAATATCAATTACTATTAAAAAAACAATCTCAATTATCAAAAGTTTTAATTGATCAAGATAATAACAACAATACTACTATTGCACCTGTTAGAACTCCATCGAAAAGGAGACAAGTTGAATTGGATGTTTTAAAACAAGTTGAAGCAAATCAAGATTTTAATGAAATGGGTATGGATAAAGATCAATTAATTGATAATTTAAAAACAGTTAGATGTCAATTATTTTCAACTAAAATTAGAGCATTATTTAATGATATTCAAGAAACATTAATTCAAGATGAAGATGAAGAATATGAAGAAATTAAAGATGATGAAATTGAATTTTTAGATAATAGTAATGGTAGTATTAATGGTAATGGTAAAAGTAATGGTAAAAGTAAAGGCAAGAGTTCATTTGATGATTTAGTAAATGAAGATGATGAAAAATCATTTGAAACTGAATATAAATCAAAATCAAAATCAAAAAAAGGTAAAAAAAAGAAATCAAAAAGTTTAAATTCAAGTACTGGTAGTTCAAGTAAAGATAGTGTAAAATTAAAACCAGCAACTGGAAAGAATCAATTAAAGTGTATTATATTCTCACATTGGACAATGTACTTAGACTTAATTGAAGAAGCATTCAAAGCAAATCAATGGGTATTCAATCAAGATTTTTGCAGATATGATGGTAGATTAAATCAAGCAGAAAGAGAATTTGTAATTAAATCATTTAGAGATGATGAAGGTCCAAGAGTATTATTAATGTCATTACAATCTGGTGCAATTGGTTTAAATTTAGAACGTGCTTCAATCGTTTATCTTTGTGATCCACCATTTAGTCCAATGTTGGAAGATCAAGCAATTGGTAGAGTTGATAGAATTGGTCAAAAACGTGATATCATCATTAAAAGATTAATAATGAATAATTCAATCGAAACAAAGATATTGGAACTACATCGTGCAAAAAGAAATAATTCAGATGCAATTTTAAATGATGATGAAGATGCTGAATTAGTTGAAAATCCAACTTTATCCGTTGTTGAAATGAAATCATTATTTGATGATCAATTTACAAATAATGGTGATGATAATGATGACAATAATAATATTAAAGATGAAGGTAATATTGTTATAGATGATGATGACGGCGATCAAAATCAAATAATTATAAACGATGATTAAAAAATGAAAATAAATTGTATTCCTTTATTATTTGTTTATTATAAAATTTACATTATTGTCACTATTATTATTATTGTTATCATTGTTGTTATTACTATTATTTGCCATTACTATTTTACTTGAAACTATCCAATTTAATAATAATTCTCTAGGTAATGAATTTAAAAATTTATTTCTTGCATTCAACATTCCATTAAGTTCTAAAATTTCATTATCTCTTAATTCAATTTTATCTCTGTATGTATCAGAGCACTTGAATTAGTATTTATATACATAATATTATTAAATATAATGTACAAAAATATAAATTCAAGAATTTATAACATACCTTAATTCATTTACTTCATTTTCAAGCGACAATATCTTTTTTTCATAATTCATAATTGCTTGATTTTTCTCTAGTTCATCATTTGCCTGCTTTAAAAATGTTTCAAGTTTATAGTTGTTGCCATTGTTACTGTAATTATTGAAACCATTGAAACTACTATTTTTACCAAAACTATTATTATTAAAGTTGTTTTTATTTATACTGTTATTGAAATTATAGGTGTTTTTATCTTTTTCATCGTTACTATCATCATCACTTGAATTATAGTTGTTCTTATTGGTTTGTGTGTTATTATTATTATTTACAGGATTATATACATAGTTATTTTTCAAACTAAATAATATTGCTTCAGATTCTGATAAATTGAATTCTTCTTCTTCTTGCTCAATATCTTTGTTATTTTCTTCTTCTTCTTGATTATTTGAATTTAATGATTCTTCATTTTCAATTAGATTTAGTAATTGGTCAAATCCATTGAAATTTATTAAATCAACTTCATTAACTTGAGATGGTGGTGGTGATGAGTTTGTAACTGAGGTTGTGGTAGTTGATGGTGTTGATGAAGCTGATGATTTAGGTGAAGTTGGTAAATTGGGTATTTGATCACTATCTGATATAATTTCACTAACAACTGCTCCACTTTCAACGTCATTATTCAAAACTATTGGTTTATCATCATTTTCCTCTTGTTCTTCTTGATTATCTAATTTTAATTTCTTTGGTGTTCTGTTTATCATCATATGATAGTATTTTCTGTATGTAACATATTCTTCTTTGTTTTGGTTGGTCAAGAAAAAAACAAAAGTGAAAAAAATTGAAAAACCTTTCATTTTTTCAAAAAAAAAAAATATTATTTTATTTGGTATCGTTCATGGTAATTTAATTTATTTCATGATTACAAAAAACATAAAATGCAGAAGTTTCTTCATTACAAGTTGCTATAGCAACCTCAGTACCAGTTAAAGTATCACATGAATTTGATTCATTGCAAATTGATCTAATGAGGCGTTAATAAAATTACTCTTAAAAGAATAGATAAATTCTGTTATTGAAAAAAATAATAAAATCTGTTTATTATTTAATTTTTATTTAATTTATTTCATGATTACGAGAAACATAAAAAGCAGAAGTTTCTTCATTACAAGTTGGAATGCTAGCAATTTCAGTACCAATTAAAGTATCACATGAATTTGATTCATTGTAAATTGATTTAATTACATTTGTTGAATTACAATGATAAGAATATGCATATTGAGAATCTGGTTCACATACATTCATTATTGTGTAACCATAATCAACAATTGAATGTTGCCATTTTGGTAAATCAATATCTAAACATGAACCATTTGTGAAATACATTAAAATTGAATTTACAAAGGAATTTCCATATCTTCAACACATGAATATTTCATACCATTAGTGCATTAGATTCTGAACAATTTTGCATTGCTTCTTCATTTGGACATGCATTTGCAAATGAAAATGATCCTTCAATTACTTCACCAGAACAATCTTGATTTTGATAAATTTGTAATTGAACATATTTAAAATTAGATGTTATTGAATATGATCCTGACAATGATGATGATTCTGATGATTCTGATGATTCCGAGTTTGATAAATTGATTGATGGTACTTTCATTTGATTTCTAAACATTGTTTATTAAAAAATATGACATTAAAATTAATGTAATTAATAATTTCATTTGATATTTTTGTAATTTTTAAATGTTATTATTGATATTTAAATTTCCAAAACACAACTATTTATATTTAAATTAAACCTGCAAATATTGGTTGTTAAATTAAACTTGAAATAAAAAGAGAAATTGAAAATCTCATCTTTTTTTTTGTAATTTTAAAATCCCAATACCACCTCTTCATTTTATATTACCAACAATGAATTTTCATTTTAAAACGATCTTTTATACCACGACAACAAAATTTAGATTTATTTTTTTTCTTTATTCTTATTCTTTTAAAAAAAAAAGAACAACCCAATTTGAGAGTTCTTTTTTTTTGTATAAAAAGTTTATCGTTTTGCCGTTTTATTTTATTACTATATATTATTATTATTTATTATTTTAAACTTTAATATGATTTTGAGGAATTGAATTTGCTTTATTATATAAAAATACACCTAAAATTACCACAGTGGAACCAAGTAATTTTGGAGTTGATAAACATTGATTTTGTTTAACTGGATGATTTGGATCACATAAAAAGAAAGCACTTGTTAAAAATACAATAATAGATTGAAGAGCATATAAAACACCCATTGAAACAGTACCATATTCAGCCAATACAGTGTACATACTACTTGATCTAACTACACTTGTAACCATTAATATTAAAAATAATACCACTACTAATATTATATCATTGGTTGGTGCGTTTCCAACTGGGATTTCAATCCATTCCTTTCTATTGTAAAATGTAACACTACAAATATATAAAATACACACTATAACTGAATAGATACCATATCTTGATGCAAATGTATAAGGTCTAATATCATGTGATTTAATGATTGATTCTGCGTATATGTGACTTGCTGAAAATATAAATGCTGCAAATAATACACAAAATGTACCAAAATATATATCTACATGTACAAATGAAATGAAAGTATTAATATTCAATATACATTATTATCAAGATCGCTCCTGTATCATTTCCTTTTTTTTAATATTACATACACGAACTATTATTTTCAACAACAACGTTATCATCTTTTTGTAATGATGGTGATGAAACTTTATAAACTGTAATACATAAACCAAAAAATATTGTAAAAATTGAAATCCATTTCTTTCTTGAAACAAATGATTTTAAATAAAGTTTTGATAAAATTGCTGCGAAAATGATTTTTGATGAAAATAAAACTTGAAATAACTGAAAGTATACTCAAGAGAAATTAGTATGAATATATTATAACACTAATTTCAATAAAAATATACTTACACCACTTCCAACTGCAATTTGACCAACTGTAGTTAATAAACTTGCCATACAATCAAACAATGCTAAAAATATATATTTTGAATGACTGAAACTTTGTGGTTTTTTTGTATTTGTTGTAATATTGGCTGTCGTATTTGTTGAATTATTTAATGTATTTGATGTGGTTGTAGTAGTTGTAGTTGGTGATATATTATTATTATTATTTTTACTATCTAATTTTATAGTTGGATCATCAAATAATTTTAAAAGTGCATATCCTAAAAATATACAAATATTTGTTAACATTGATTTAGGATCTATAAATAATAAAATGTATTTGAATTAATATACAACATATTTCTTTTTTCAATAACATAACATATGATATTATTTCAAAACATACTAAATGATATATTATTATAAATTAATTGTACTAGTAGTGTATTTGCAACACCTGAGAATAAAAATAATGAAAAGCATAATATTGCTTTTATATTTAATCCAGATTTTAAAGTTGTATCATTTTGTGTAGTGGCAATAATAGTAGTCGATGTAGTTGTACTTGGTGAAGTTGTAATTATTGGTACAGTTGTAGTTATTGATGCTGATTTATTCATTCTATTCCTTGTTGTAGACATTTATATATATCATATAATTTATTATTATATAAATCAATATAATTCTTCTTTTATCTATTTGTGTGTATAATAATACTGAAAAAATGAAAAAAAATTTTAAAAAAAAATAAAATAATTGAAAAAAATTAAAAATAATTGAAAAATCATTTTTATCGTCATAAAAAAATTATGTTCTTAAAAGAGAATTTTCAAATTAATTTTCTATTTTTTCATTGAAAAATATCTCTATATCCCTTTTTATTAATATCTTTTTTGTTTAACAAACATAAAAAAAAATAAAATATCCTTGTATTATAATTTTATTAATTAAATCGTTTGTTGAAATTGTTAAAAGCAAAAATAAAAAATAAAAAAAATAAAAAAAAAATTAATTTTTTTCATTTCTCATAAAAATCAAAATTGGTTGTGGCACTACAAACAATATACACATAAAATGGCTTCATCAATCAGTAGGTATCAATAATAAAATATTAGTTAATATTTTATTAAATAAATAGGTTACTAATTTGTTGTATTGCACCTACAGGTCATAGAAAAACAAGAGATGAATATAAAAAAGAAAAAGAATTAGAGGAGGCAAGAAAAGCAGGTAATGCACCAGCAGAAGTAGATGAAGAAGGTAGAGAAATTAATCCACATATTCCAGAATATATTATGAAAGCACCATGGTATTTAGATTCAAGTAAACCTAGTTTAAAACATCAACGTACCGATGTAAAAAAGGAAATGGATAAAGGATGGTATCTTCGTGGTGCAACAACTGGTGAAGTTGCAACTAAATTTAGAAAAGGTGCATGTACAAATTGTGGTGCAATGACACATAAAACTAAAGATTGTTGTGAACGTCCTAGAAAAGTTGGTGCTAAATTTACAGGTGATGATATTAAAGGTGATGAAGTAATTCAAAAATTGGAATTAAGTTATGATAGTAAGAGAGATCCATACAATGGTTATGATCCTGCATCTTATAAAGAAGTTATGGATCTTTATGAAAAAGCAGATACTGAAAGAAAAAAGAAGAAATTAGCAGAACTAATTAAACAACATGGTGGTAATGCAAATGGTGATGATAAACAAACTGAAACACTCTCTAAAGAGATGATGGAAAATGAACAACAAAATGGATCGTATGATAGTGAAACTATTGCACCAATTCAAAAATTGGATCCAAAATCTAGAACAACCATTAGAAATTTAAGAATTCGTGAAGATACAGCAAAATACTTGTACAATTTAGATACAAATTCAGCATTTTATGAACCAAAGTCTCGTTCAATGAGAGATAATCCATTACCAGATTCAAATCCAAATGATATTAAATTTGCAGGTGATAATTTTGCACGTACATCTGGTGATACCAAAGAATTTCGTGATCTTCAACGTTTTGCATGGGAAGCACAAGAAAAAGGTCAAGACGTTGATATATCTAGTGCACCATCACAAGCAGCATTGTTACACGCTGATTTCCTTCGTAAAAAAGAACAACTTAGAAATCAAACTAAAAATCAATTATACAGTAAATATGGTGGTGAAGAACATCTACTCAAGGGTGATCAAGATAAACAAGATATTTCAATTCCACAATCTGAAATTTACACTGAATATTCATCGTCTGGTAAATTGATTAAAGGTGAAGAGAAAATTGTAAAAAGTAAATATGATGAAGATGTATATATAAATAATCATAAATCAATTTGGGGGTCATATTGGGAAAATGGTGTTTGGGGATTTAGTTGTTGTAGGCAATTAATTAAAAATGCATATTGTACTGGTGAACAAGGTAAATTATTAAGAGAAAAACAATTAATTCAACAAGAATTAAAAAGACAATTAAAAGAAAAAGAACAACAAGAAGATGAAGAAAATAATACAACTACAACAACAACTACAACCAATACAACATTATTAGAACAACATTTAAATAAAATCCAAGATGATAAAAGTAATTCAAGTAACAAGGGTAGTAGAAAAGAAGAAAAGAAAAAAGAAAAGAAAGAAAAGAAAGAAAAAGAAGAGAAATTTAAAAAAGCATTACAAGAACAAGAAGAATTTAATAAGAAATCGATTGAAACAAATGAAAGAAAATTAAAATATAATTCATTATCAACAGATGATTACAATGTAACTGATGAACAAGTTGAAGCCTACAATTTAAAAAGAAAAAGATCTGATGATCCAATGGCAAATTTTAAAGAAACTGAAGATGATTAAAAATTTATAATAAAAAACATAATATACATATTTATATAAAAATAAAAACACAACACCTCTGATATTACTCAAATATATAAACACTGGGTGTTATAGATAACTCGAAAATTAAAAATTGATATTTTTTAAAATGCCGAAAAAAAAAAAAAATAAAAAATTTATTTTTAAAAACAAACTGTCAACATATAAAAATCAACACACATTCACAGATACACACAAATAATAATAAAAACACACACAACTTATTTATTAATCAAAATTTATTTATTATGTATAATTGTTGTTATTTTTGTTGATTGTTTTATAGATATTACATATAGTAAAAGTTTTTTTTAATTTTTTATTTTTTTCATGCCATACCACCAAAAAAAAAAAAAGATTGTAATATTATAATAAAAAAACATTAAATAATGATATTAAATAGTAGTGGCAATATTAAAATAATAAATATAAATAGTAGTTTTCGGATGAAATTTATATTAGTTATATTATTTTTTATATTTGTTGTGGCAACTACCACCTCATCAAGTATCAGTAAAGAATATTATTTAAAGAATAACAGGTATAGAACAATAGCGAATAGTAATAGTAATAATAATGAAGAATTGTTATTAGACACATCAACAGAAGGAAGTGGTAATAATAATAATGGTGGTAGTGATAATTCAGGACCAGTAACAACATCAACAGTAACAGTATCAGGATATATGACAGGTGGACCATCAATATGTACAACATGTACATCAGTTGGTCAAATATATTCAGAAGATTATGAATGTAGCACAAGTGATGGATGGTCACAAACTGGATTTCAATTTCATGATCCACTTCCAGTAACAACTACAAATTTATTAATAGTACATAAAATAAATATAAATTTCACTGGTATTTTCAATGAAACTGGTAGTGTAATTGTAACATTAAACAATGGTGATTCAGTTGGTGTTTTTTACATTGATAAACAATCTCCACTCTCACAATGTAATAATTGTCAATATCCATTTTCACCTGTAGATCAATTACCTTATTTAGTTGGTATACCTTCATATTCGTAAATATCCTTTAAAATAATACATATATAATATAGGTATATGTATGATATAGATTATTAACAGTATATTTTTTTATTTGTTTAGATATGGTGATATAAATTCACTTATATTTGGAATAACAGGTTCAGGTATTGGATGTATTGGTAAAGTTACAGCAACATTATTTTATGGACCAGTTGGATTTAAGGTAGATAGCGTTATACCAAATACATCATCATCATTGGGTGGTGATACAGTTTATGTAATTGGATCAAAATTTTATGATTCGTCAAATATTCAATGTTTATTTGGTGGATTAAAGAGTACAGGTACATTCATTTCATCAACTAATATTAGTTGTATTGTACCAGCATTAGCAGATACAGCAAATGCATCTGATTATAATGTTACCATTCAAATTAGTGAAGATGGTGGATCAAGTTTTTCAGCACCTTATTCAACATTCTTTATTTATACAAAACCATCATTGCCGTTTAATCCACCCACAAATTATCAAAAATTAATTTGGACAATTGTTGGTGTTTCCATTGCTGTACTATTGATAATTGGTGTTGGTATTTATTTCATTATTAAATTACGTATAAAAAACAAAAGATTAAATGGTAGTCAACATAAATTACCAATTGGTATAAATGATGATGAAAGATCACCATTATTAAAAACTGGTATGTAGTAAATTACTTTGAGATATATATTTGTATATCAATTACTAATGATGTCATCATTTACTCAATACAGATTATAAAACATTATTTGAAATTAAACCAATTGATATATCAGAAATTGTAGTACAAAATAGAATTGGTAGAGGTAGTTGTGCAGAAGTATTCACAGGTACTTGGAGAGGTATTATCGTTGCAATAAAGAAAGCTAAATTATTAAATGAAGATGATGAAGACTTTTTAAATGAATTGGCTCAAGAAGCAACAATTATGAGTCAATTAAGACATCCAAATATTTGTCAATTTTTAGGTACTTGTAATAATCCACCTGAAATTTTAATTGTTATGGAGTATATGCCACTTGGTAGTCTTTATAGAATATTACATGATCCAACCATTCAATTAGATTGGCCAAGAATGAAATCAATGGCATTAGATATTGCAAAAGGAATGGTAATGTATAGATATTATTAATTTTTGTGTGTTTATATATCAATATTAATACAATATTAATACAATATTTCAAATATTACAGAACTATTTACATTGTTGTGATCCAATTGTAATTCATAGAGATTTAAAATCACATAATTTATTGGTTGATGAACATTTTAGAGTTAAAATTTCAGATTTTGGATTATCAACTAGATTTAAAAAACATTTAGATAAAAAGACAGCAATGACACCAGTAGGTACACCATGCTGGACTGCACCAGAAGTATTAAGAAATGATACATATACAGAGAAAGCAGATGTATTTTCATTTGCAATTGTTTTATGGGAAATTGTAACAAGAGAAGATCCATATCAAGGTATGCCAACTTTCCAAATTGTAATTTCAGTTGGTCAACATAAATTAAGACCGATTATACCTCCTCATGTTTCTGCTCCTTTTACACGTTTAATCACTGAATGTTGGTCTGAAGATCCTCAACAAAGACCTTCTTTCCAAGAAATTGTTAAAAAAATTGCTTCTCTTTAAAAACACACATCAAATAGTAATAATAGTAATAGTAATAATAATAACAACAATCAATAATAATCAATAATAATAATAATAACCAATTTTAAACACATCTATGTATCGAATTTATATCATAGTAGTAGTAACCTCCCCCATATCAATAAAAATAGTAATAACAAAATTTTAAAAAAAAATAACAAACAAAAAGAAGCAATGTAATCACCACCATTGATGTAACAATTAATAATAATAATACTATGTAATCGAATTTATAACATAAAAGTTAAAGTAATCATATTAGTAATAACAATTAAAACAAATTTATAAATCCAATAAAAAATATAAAAATAACAAAGAAATAAAGATCTTATTTCTAAAATAATTAAATGTTGTGATGTTTGTTTTTAAAAATAATACCTGTTACTTTTATTATTTTTATTAATTAATTGTTTGTTTTGTTCTAGTTTAAACCAGATGTTGATTTTTTTAATTGTATGAGTTTTTGTATATTTTTGTAACGTCATTAATATTAATGGATTTCCATATTCTTAATCTACATCAATTAAATATTCCAATATTGAAAATGAATTTGATGGTGATGTTGGGACACCTGATGGTGATTTGTAAGGTGTTGATGGAGGTGTTGAAGATGATGGATATAAAAATGTTGATCTTTTACTATTTAAATTCTCTCTAATGGCATCAGTTAAAGGTTTCTTTTTAAAATATCTTGCACCTTTTATATTTATTGATTCACCAATTTCTTTTAATTTAGGTAATGTAATTCTTTCTATTCCATGCAATTCAATTGATTTCCAATCAATTTCATCTTCATTTACAGACTCTTTTTAACTTTGGTTTTTCTTTGTCTTTTTGCTTTTGGTACTGGTACTTCTGATGATACTAATGGTTCAGGTATATTTGTAAATGTTGTTGCTTCTTCTGTTGTTGGTGTTGCTGGTACTAAAAACTATAAAAAAATAAAAAATTGGTAAATATTAATATTATAAATAAAGATGATGACGTGACTTATAATTTCTACTTACTTCAATTTGGTCAAATGTTCTTTTTTTGCTGGTTTTCTTTGTACCAGTATTATCATTTGTTGTAGTTGTTCCTGTTTCATTTACATTAGATTGGATTTGATGCTCTAATTGTTGTTGTTCTAATTGTTGTTCTATTTGGTGTTGTAATTGTAATTAATTAATTATTGATTGTTGAAGTTGTTGTTAATGAATTTGTATTTATTGTGGTTGTATTATTAGATAAGGGCTTTTTATACAAATTTATTTTTATTATAGTATGTAGATAAGGGTTTTTTTATACTATTAAAAAAAAAAGGGATTTATTTATTTTGTAATTGACTGTTCAGTAAAAGCGATTACAGAGTTTTTACCGTCAGTAATATTTGAATTTAAAGGTATAACAAATGAATTTTCAATTTCGGATTGTTTATTTGTTGTTGATATCCAAACAGGTGTAATTTGATTTACTGTATAATTTGTATTGTGTGGTGATTCAAGTGGATTTATATTTAATAATACATTTGATAAATTTGGATTTAATAAATTTAAATTGATACTATTATTATTACTTTGTTGTTTTGTATATATATGAATTGTGAATTTTAATTCTTTATCTTCATCACCATTACCTTTCCCACCTGTTTCTTTTTTACTTGTATTTGGTTTATAATAATTTAAATTTTCATCATCTTTTATATTGAAATGAATTACACCATCATCTCCAGTACTACCATCACCACCAAATGAAGAGGATGCTGTTGAATATGATGTATCCGAACTAGTTGAATGTTTAGTTTTATAAAATGAGGGATTATAAAATGAATCTGTTGTCATTAATAATTTCATTATATATGATTTAAAACTTGCTTCTAATTGTACTAAATTTGGTGGTTCGGTATTTGCGGTTGTAGTTGTTGTTGTTGTTGTTGATTTATTATTATTATTGTTGTTTGACTTTTTTAAATTATTTTGAATATAAATATAAAAATTTGAAGTATCAGTATCTTCATCTATAACTGTTTGACTATTATCTATATTATAATTGGTTATTGGTGTTGGTGATATTTTAAATATGAATTTCTCTATTGGTTTATCATGTTTATTCAATATTGTCAATGATATCTTTTCAATTGTATCTTTAATTAAATTTGGTTTTAAACTATCAATTGCATTTGAAATGTATCTTGATAATATATCTGATCTTGATATTGGTACTGGTATATCATATTTAATTGATTTACTAAATAAATCTACATTGTTGGGTATTAGTATCAAAACCACTGTATATTGGATATATGTGATAGTTTGATAATGTGTATACATACTTGATGGATATACACCTCTAATATATAATATACAATGAAATGATGTTTCTAAAAATTCTCCTACGCAATCATAAAAATATTCATCTTTAATCATTTATATGTGTTGTGTGTTGCAGCCAAAATTTGAAATATTTTAAAAAAAGATTTTTTTTTTTTTCAAAATGAAATTTGTTATAATAACTAATATTAATTAATTAAACATTGCATTGTATTGACTAATATGATTTATTTTTTCAATAATTAAATTTTATCATTTTTATATGATTTTTCATAAAAATTATTTGATATTTTTTTCTGTTTTTCGAAAAAAAATTTTTAAACGTCCAAACACAAATAATTACAATGAGTAATGTGTTTTTTTTACTTTTTGGTACAAATGATGTGATAAACCCAAAATTAGATTATTTAATTTTGTAATTTAATCTATTTAATAATCTATTCAAGAATCTATTCTTAATTTGGTAATTCATTTGGTCATATGTATGTAATTAACAGTTTAAAAAACAAAAAAAAAATCAACCTACAACACTCAAAAAAATTAATGATTTACGTTAATCTATATTTAAAGGTGGGATGGTTAGGAATTTTAAAAAACAATAAAATTGTATGGTAAATATATAACAGAAGAACGGTATTATTTTTTCTCAGTTTATTTGAGCACTATATAGTGTGGTTGGTATCATTAAAAAATAAACCATTAATATTTAGACATTAACCAATAAAAAATGAGTGGGTGAAACTTTAAAATAAAATAAATATCTATCAAATTTTTACGAGTTTGACAGCTTATTCCATGATATTTGGCTTAAGCACCACAATGGCGGTTTAGCATGTAAATTTCGAAAATTTTTCAATTGAATTTAGTATGGCCAAATTTTGCATATCTAAAAAACCTTGTTGGATCCTAAAAGATATTAAATCAACATTGCGCAATTTAAAATTTTATTATCTTTCATTGTAATTTTTTGTTATTTTTAGGTTTTAAAAATAATTAATTTTAATAAAATTCAATTTTTTTGAATTTTTTTTTCATAATTTTTTTTTGACAATGGTTTAAATTCGAAAAATAGATCTTTGTAGATGGGTGGTGGTTTGTTGACCATATTTTTTTTCATTTTTTAGGTTAATATCATGCTGTTATATAACGGTTCGTTTTTATTTATTATGAGAGTTTTGTGTTGTTTTTTTTTATTTTATTTTTTTTCTTTTTTTTCACTTTTTTTTTAAATAATTTTCTTTTTTGATGATAATAAAACTAGTCTTTTACATAACAATACCCTTTAACGAACCATTGAGAGTTAAAAAATTTATTTTATTTTAATTAAATTTTTATAATTCCAATTTTTCAAGGATATGTCTTGGTTTTATTTGATTTGTTTTTTTTATTTTTTTTTCAGTTTTTTTAAAACACAATAATACTTTTTTCTCCTTCTTCCACGCACAACACATAAATAAATCTAGGACCTCTTTATATACCATACCCACAACACCTTACACAAAAATATAAAAAATTAAAAATCATATGATAAACCTCTATTGTGTATGTTTTTTTTTTTTTCGTAAATAAATAATAAATAATAAATAATAAATAAATAATATAATATAATAATAATAGTTATATAATATTTTATTTTAAAAAACAATTTATAAACACAAAAATAACTATAAAAAAAAAAAAACCCTCAATAGTTTATAAATATTCTGTTTAATAACAACACAATAACTTTATATATCATACGCTTTTTTTATTTCGTAATAATAATAATAATATAATTATAATTCAACAACAAAAAAAAATAATAATAGTCTAAAGATTTATAATATCTAAATAAAACACTTCATATAATTCATATATATTTGTCTTTTTTTGAAGTGTTTATATTTTTTTTACCTAATATATAATCTACAACACATAACCAACCAACATTTCAATTTAAATATTTTTTTTTCAACAAATCAACTTTGAGATCTTTCATTACAAAAGTCCAAAGTTATATATATATATTTTTTTTATTTTTACACATAATAATCAAAACAACTTTTTGTCGTAATACATTTTTTTTTTTTTTTAATCAACAATTCATTTTATTCATTTTAAAAAAAAAATATAACTAATAAATAATAATAATTATATAAAATAATGAATCTCAACAACAGTAACAATAATAATATTAGTTTTTTAAATAATAATAATTATTCAAATAATAATAATAGTAATAATAATAATAG
>JABXES010007705.1:0-17451 GCA_013375695.1 Dictyostelium brefeldianum | reverse complement strand
ACAAAAATTAATTAAAAAAAAAAAAAAAAAAAAAAAAATTTTTATATTTTTTTTTCTAATAAAAAAAAATTTTTTTTTTTTTTTTTTTTTTTTTTTTTTCATTTTTTTTTTTTAATATTTTTCATTAATTTAATATAAAACGACTGTATATGATGGATGATAACGAAGAGAAAACTTTGGATGAAAATAAAATATCCAAGGTATTATCAAATATACCTGAACAATATCATAAAACATCATTTCAAGCAAGAAGAACAGCATTAGATTATATGAGATCATCAAATAGAAAAGAATTATTAAATCAAATTGGTGATTGGTTAGATGAAGTTAATGTTGAAACTGATAATATAGTTGATGGTATGTCATACTCTTATTATTTCTGTTTATAAATATAATATATATGTTATATACTAATATCAAAGTGTTTGCATACAGTTTACTTTCAAGGATTTAATAAATCAATTCATAATTATTCAAGAATTTTAGAATTTATGGGATCATCACATTCAAATGCATTATCAATGAGTAAAGAAGTTGAAGAAATTAATAAACTAATTAACTTTAATAATACTGGTATCGATAGATTATGGAGAAGAAATTTAGAGTATTATTACATGATTGAAATATTAGAGAAAATGGAAGAATTAAAAAAAGTACCTGATTTATTAACCAAATATATCAAAGGTAATCATTTTGTACATGCTGCCAATATATTGGTAAATTCGTTAAATGCATTAAATGAAAGAGATTTAGTAAATGTATCTGCATTAATGGACCTTAGACAAATGTTATTTGAAAAGAAAGAATCTTTCAAAGATATGTTGGTTGAAAAATTAAATGATCATATCTATTTAAAAACTAAATTATCACAACGTGCATTTGATGCTGATTATGATGATGGTAATAATAATACTCAATCAAATTTTAAAAAGTTATTATTATCGTAAGTACCAAACAGCTACTACATATATATACATATGATATACACATATGACATATATACTAACGACACGCTGTATTTATAGTAATAAAAATAGTAATACAACACCAAGTAAATTTGTAAAACAACCATCATCAACTGGATTACCAATTAAAGCATCAACTGGATTTGTTAGTAAAGCAAATGCAGAGAAAGCAGAGAAAGCAGCAGCAAATTTATATAATCAAGAAAGATTAAATCAATCAAATCAACCAGAAGTATTGAAACTTGAAGAGATTTCAAAACATTCAAACAATTTAGAAGATTTAAATATTGATCCAGAAACTGATGGTAAATTATTTATGAAATTATTGGTTGAAGCATTAAATGTATTAAATTATTTACAACCAGCTGTTGGTTTAATATTGGGTAGAATTTCAATTGAATTACGTTCGACTATATCACACAGTTCATCAATAATTACAAATACATATCATAATGAAGGTAGAGTTGTACCAAAGATGCCTGGTGAATCGTCATCATCAAGTAGCAGTAGTTCAAGTGGTAATATTACAGGTAGTGGTGGTATAAATAATAGTAATGGTAATGGTAATGGTAGTATATCACCAAATATGGGTAGTAAAGTATTAAATAGTAGTAGTGGTGGTAGTGGTAATGGATTATCATCAACAACAGATGAACATTCAGCAGCATTTAGATTTTTAAATGAATCATTTAATAGAAATGATTATTTAGCAAGTCAATCATTTAATATACCATTAGTAGATTTATTGAAAATGATATTCACCAAAATAAATGTAGTATTTAAAAATCATTTACAGCTAAGTAAAATTTTTAATGATGCAATTAAAAAGAGTGAAATGAAAATTCAATCAAATAAATTTGATTCAAATAAATTCGAAAGTGGTAGTGATAATGAAGATGGTGGTAATACAATTATACATTCAAAATCAAAGAATGAATATATAGATATTTACGATGCTTCATTAGTTTGGGAAATTGTTCAAAAAGAAATTAGAGAAATGTTAAGAGTTCATTTACAAGATTCATCAAGTTTATTATTAAGTAGAAATAGGAATGTAAATGAAGATGGTAGTCCAAGTAGTACAAATACCGGTGGTAGTTTAAAAACAAAAAGATTATTTAGTTTTACAAATTCAATTGTAACTGATAATTGGAATGGTTCAATTAGTCCGTTGGTTTCAAATAGTGGTGGTAGTGGTAATACAGGATCAAGTGGTGACGGTTCAAATAATGCAGGTCCAACTGGTATTAGTATATTTAAAGCATCACAATATAATGTTACACCAATTTATCCAATGATTATTAAATTTACAGATCATTTAGATAAAACATTACGTGAAAAGACAAATAAAGGTAATAATTATAGTACAAGTAGTGGTGGTGGTAATGGTACTGGTGGCAAAGGATTACTCAGATTATACATTGATGATTTCGTTCATAGAAATTTCCTTCAACATATTAAAAATGATTATAAAGATAGAATTACCTCTTCAATTGAATCAACAGAAGCATTTAAACCATTGGAAAGACATAGATTAGTATTTAGATTAAAAGAAACAAAACCAATTTTAAATGTACGTAAATTCAATTTTCATTTGTATTAATAATAATAATATAATTATTAAATACTAATGATTCTTTTGAACTTCTGTACAGAGTACATTACAAATATTTCAATTTGTTATTGAATTATTTTCAGATATTGCAGCAATGAGTCAATATGTTCAAGAGTTTGGAGCAATTATTCAAGTTTCATTGTTAAGATATTATGAAAAATGTTTGACGAAATTTAATCAAGAAGTTGATCCAACGTTAACAGGTCAATTAATGAATACAGATTTATTTAAATACTTGATTACATCATTATCAGTTTCATTTAAAAAACAAGATGTTGCTAAATTTCAAGATTCACGTGAAGAAGAATATGAATTTAAATTAGAGAATGATTTATTTCAAATTCCTGAAAAACCAGTTCAAAAGAATAATTTAATTTTAAACATTGAAAAATTAACAATGCTTGCAAATATGTCTCATAGTTTAAATTGGTTAGCTGATAAAATAATTCAATTATTAGTTGTTCAAGATGATTCATATAAAGATAAACAAAATCAACAACAACATCAACAACAACAAAATCAACAAACAGATATTTTAAAAACACCAATTAAACAACAACAACCTTCAAATAATAGTAATAATAATACAAATAATAATAATACATCTTCTACCACTACTTCATCAACTACTGGTACTACTACTTCAACATCAACATATCAAATGTCAAATGAATCAATTGAAGCATTAAAATCAATGGAAGAATCAATTAAAGATATTTCAGCAAGATTTAAAGATTTATCAAAACGTTGTTTAATTGCATTACGTATTGAATATCGTATTCATTGTTTTTACTTTTTAGAAGGATTTAAGAAAGCACAATATCAATGCGAAGAAGAAAGAACAGATCCAGATTCATTCATTGTTGAATTGAATAAAGATTTATCAACAAGTGAAGAAATGATGTCAATTTATTTAACAAGTGATAAATGTAATTTCTTATTTGGTGGTATTGCTAAATTAATTGGTAAATTATTAATATCAAAACTTGTTCATATTAAATCCATTAATGATAATGGTGTTGCTAAACTATGTAAAAATGTATTCACACTTCAACAAAACCTTTCAAATATCATTGTTAAACGTGAAATATTTTTCGATCGTATACGTCAATTTTATCAATCTCTCTCTGCTGAAGATGAATTGTTAAATTATTTATTAGAGAAAATGAGCCAACCTTTTTTCTCTTTGGAAGAAGGTAAAATTATATTGGAATTTTTAACCAGTACAAAAAGAATTTCTCCAAATGCACTTTCAACTATAGAAGCAAAATATAAAAATATGTAATAAAATAAATAAATAAAAAACCATCCTTGTTAACAACATAATAAAACCATAAATAAAAAACCACACAACAACAACAACAACATTATATTGCTATAATTACAACACAGTGATAAAAGTTGTTGTTACAAATAAAATAAAAACTAAATTTCGAAAGTAGATATTTATGACGATTACAACTGAAAAACAATTTTTTTAATTTTTTTTTAATTTTTTTATTTTTTTTTTTTTTTTTTTTTTTCAATTTAAAAAAATATCTATATCTTTCAGAAATAATATAAAAAGTCATTTTGTATATTCTTTTTCCACCTCACATACGAATAAATAATAATAAACATTCAATATTAATTTTTAAACCAATAATAGAATTGTAATAATAATAAAATATAACATTAAAAATTGTACTCATATATATAAATTTTATTTCTCCCCAATAACAATAACAATAAACTATAATTATAAAACACATACACAATGATCATAAAAAATAATAAAGGTGAAATATTATATACTTCAAGATATCCAAATATTGTTATCCCTGAAAAAAGATCTGCACCAAAATTAATTCTTAAACATATTCGCGCAAAACCTGATCAAGTTTTATTGGTTGATGGGTTAACACATAAAGAATATACATCATATCAAGTTGCTAATGCAATTGAAAAAGTAAATATATATGCAATATAGTAATAACGATATAAACATATATACACACATGCGAGCATATACTAATTAATTTATTGTTTATATATTAGGCTGCAAGTGGATTAAATAAATTAGGTGTAAAAAAAGGAGATATTGTTGGGGTTATATTACCAAATTTACCTGAATATGTACCTATTTTCCACGGTGTTTTATTAATTGGCGGTGTTGTATGTCCAAATAATCCAGAATATACAGTTGAAGAGTATGCACATACACTTGGTACATTAAAACCAAAAGTATTATTTTTAAGTGCTTCAGTTTACGATAGAATTAAAGATCATATTCAAAATATTTGTACATCTGTTGAAAAAATTATATTGGTACCAATGGAACAAAAAACAGAACAAATAGATTCAATTATCAAACAACAACAACAAGCAGCAGTAGCAGGAAATAACAATTCAAAGATTGAAATATTAACATTTGGCCAATTAATTAATAATGATGGTAAAGATTATCCAGATGTTGAAATTGATATTAAAAAGGATATTGCAGTTATACCATTTTCAAGTGGTACAAGTGGTCTTTATAAAGCAGTTTCATTATCTCATTATAATATAATTTCAAATACATATCAAACACAGGTTATTGAAACATCAAATTATAAAAAGGATGATACTGTAATTGGTATATTACCATTCTTTCATATTTATGGTATGATGTTATTTTTAATGTTAATGTTAAAACAAGGTCATCGTGTTGTAATATTACCAAAGTTTGACCCAGTTAAATTTTTGGAATTAATTGAAAAGTATAAAGTATCTGTTGCATTTGTTGTACCACCAGTTGTGCTAATGTTTGCAAAATCACCATTAATTGATAAATATGATTTATCAAGTTTACGTTGTTTGTTTAGTGGTGCTGCCCCATTATCAGATATAGTTGAAAATGCAATTAGAGATAGATTCAATGGTAAATTAATGATTAAACAAGGATTTGGTTTAACTGAACTTTCACCTGCATGTTTTGTTACACCTGGTGCAATGACTAAAACTGGTTCTGCTGGTGTACTATTACCAAATCAATATGCAAAGATACTCGATACTGCAACAGGTGCACATTTAGGTCCACATGAAAAAGGTGAAATTTGTATTAAAGGTCCAAACGTTATGTTGGGTTACTATGGTAATGTAGATGCAACAAATTCAACAATTGATTCAGATGGATTCCTTAGAACTGGTGATATTGGTTATGTTGATGAAGATGGTTATTACTATGTAATTGATAGATCAAAAGAGTTGATTAAATATAAAGGTTTTCAAGTACCACCATCTGAATTGGAAGCATTGTTATTATCTCATCCAAAAGTATTAGATTCTTGTGTAGTTGGTGTACCTTGTGGTGATTTAGGTGAATATCCACGTGGTTTCGTTGTATTGAAACCAAATGAACATATCACTGAAAAAGAATTAATGGATTATTGTCACCCTAAAATTTCAAATTATAAACATTTCAGAGGTGGAATTTACTTTCTCTCTGCAGTTCCTAAATCATCAACTGGTAAATTATTACGTAAAAATTTAAAGAATTTTACTCCTCCAAAATTATAATAAATAAAAACAATCAACAATTAAATAAACAAAAACAATTTATTAAAATACAGACGCTATTGTGACATACTGGTGAAAAACCTAAAATAATGATAATTTACTCAATATTGGTTGTCTGTATTTTAATAAATTGTTTTTGTTTATTTAATTTACCGGTAAACTTTTGAAAATTAAATAAAAGTTTAAAAAATGAGTTAGTTTTTTAGCCGTCACCAACGTCCAATGATACTAAAAAAAAACAGTTAATTTGTAAATTGTGAAGATGGTATTAACACAAATTCATTTAAATTAATATTTCTAATGTATATATGAATATGAAAAGAGTATATTGGAAGTTACGATTTCAATTTTACGATAAGAAAATAAAATTTTATTCTGTTACAAAATTATAATTCTTTTAGAAACAAACAAAGTAGATGACATATCTTTTAAATTCATGTAACCTAGTTTTTTGGTAAAAAGCAAATTATTAATAATTATTTAAAAATCTCATAAATTTGAACTGAAATATCCTGATGATTTTATGAATTTTTGATAATTCTGAGGTGAGATAAAAATAAATTTTTTTTCTTTTTTCTTTTTTTTTTATCAACATACAACAAACAATCAAAATATTTTAACAACAATAATAAAATCATATTTGTAGAAAATGGCATTTAATAGTACAGAAGATATATCAGAACCACAACCAATTATTAATAATAGTAACCAACCACAACAAACAATGTTACAAACACCATCATCATCACCACCAACTGATTTTCCAAATAATAATTTTTCAATGGATCCATTCATTTCAACATTATATAATAGAATATCACAATTAGAATTTGATAACCAAAGAAATTCAACATTTTTATTACATAAAATTAATGGATTAGAATCACAATTACAATTACCTTTATCAACTAAAGAATCATTACAACAACAATTACAACAATTTCAATTACCTGATATTCAACCATATCAACCACAACCACAACAATCAACTCTTACTCAAACACCACCACAACCACCAGTTCTATTTAATCAACAACAACAACAATATTTCCAAATGGTACCACCACAACAACAACAACAAGTATCACAACCACCAATGTTATTACAACCAATTAATGTAATTCCATCAATTTCATTTTATGCAAATGGTACATTTAGATATATTAATGGTAGTGGTATACCAGTTGGTACTAGAGCAATTTCATTGGGTTATGAATTTGCAGAAAATTGGAATAACTTTACAAAGAATTTACTTGTAAATCCAATAGTTGATACATTAATTTTATTGGATGGATTCAATCAAGAAATACATCCAGGAAACATTCCAAATACAATTAAAACAATTCACATTGGATTCTTGGGACCACTCGCTGCTAGATTCCATAATTTATCAATTCCAAATTCAGTCCAAGAAGTTCACTTACATGATGGTTGTAATATTTTATTAACTCGTGGTACATTACCAATATCGTGTGTTACATTACATGTATATAATGTAATTGAACCATTAACTAAAGGATCAATTGGTGGTCGTATTGAAAATTTATTCATTCATGATGGTTTCAATAAATCACTTGGTCATGATATTATCCCAAATTCAGTTCATTCACTTCACCTTTTCAATATTAATGTTTCCGCATTATCTATGCCAATTGGTTTACATGCATTATATTTACATAATGGTTTTAATTTACCAATTACAATTTCAACAATTTCTAAAAATGTTAAAGAACTTCATTTATTCAATATTGGTCAACCGTTACATCATGATTCCATTCCAGTCTCTGTAAGAACATTATATCTATATGATGGTTTCGCTCAAGCCCCTTCTTTATTCCTTCCACAAGCTCTTAAAAATTTATATATGTTCAATATTACTTATCCAGTCAATTCTCAATGTTTGCCACATACTCTAACACATATCTATTTACAAAATTATAAACATACTTTAGAATGTTCAAAGAAAATTAATATTTCAATATTGTAAATATCATTTCCCAATTGAAAAAAATGTTGTTATAAAATAAAATAAAATTGTTATTATAACTATAACTATAAAATACCACAAGTCTTAAAAATTTATACGATTCTCAATGGTATAGTTTGTTGGTATCTAACTACTGATAATATATCAATTTTTTAAAATAAAAATTTTTTTTTTTTTTTTTTTTCTTTTTTCTTTTTTATTTTTTTATATTATTTTTTTGTTTTAGAGCAACTTTTCCACCTTGATACACAAGTAGGTGCTTTTATATGTTGTGATATTATTAATACTGGTTATTACGAAATTAATTCTTTTTTTTTTATTTGTTACGCGTAAATTTGTTTTTGATCTGCTGAATATTGTTATTTTTTATTTTCTTAAAATTTTAAAAAAAGTAAAAAAAAACACCACTCTCGCTCAGGCACACTCAAAACAAATAAATCATTTAAAGAATATTTTTTTACAAATTAATTATACATGTATTGCCTCTCATTCACAAAAGTGACAATGACAACGGAAAATGGAAAAAATAAGATTACGTTATCACTTTTAAAATTTTAAACTAATGTATTTTTTTGCGTTTTGTGTTGGGTAATTAAAAAAAAAAAATCAACATAAACTTACCAATGTATGTCACAAAATTACTTGTGGTTATCATTTATTTATGACGATCGGTTTAATTTTTTGCGTTTAAAACATATCTCCACGCAATCTTTTAAATAAATATATTTTCACATAAAGATATGAGCAATAATATAAGAAACTTGACATCTGGTAATTCATAGCGGTCATATATGATGGTACATCTTGTCCCTATTGAGAATGTGATAATTAATAATGTTTGGTTAATAATAATAATAATAATAATAATAAAATAATAATAACAAATAAATAAATATCATATTTACCACATCTGGGTCGAGATATTCATTTACACAAATTTTGAAATTGATAATAACAGCTGAAAAATCATTGAGGGTACCAATTGCTGTGTGCAAACGATTAGAGATAAATGCTAAACCACCAATCACGATTGTATAGCTTGTTCTAGCAGCATTGTAAGAATTAACTGTAGGTACATTAGCAGCAAGTCCATTATAAGTTGCAGTGATACTTGTTTTCAATGAATCAACTGATGATTTAAGGGTAGTAAAATTATTTTTGATTGCAGTGATTCCAGTTTGAATTGTATCATATTTTGTTGTATTAGCGAGTGTGAATTTACCTGCGTTGGTGCAATGTGTGACTAAATCGGTAAAGGCACTTGAAATTTGGGAATCAATTGAGGTACAAAGTGTTGATAATGAGGCAAAATGAGCAACTGCTCCAAATGGGTCACTTGTTGAAAGTGAGAGAATATTATTTAAGAAGTATTTGCATTGAGTTGCGTTGGAAATATCAGCTGGTGCATCATTTAAAACAGACATATTTGCAACACTAGTTTGATTTGTTGCGGTTGGACCTATTATATAAATTAAAAATTAGTATAAATTTGATTTAAATATTTTGTAAATAAATAATTAATTAATTATGTTTATATTAATAGTTACCCCAAGAAGTAATGAAATCAGCAGGTGTTAATATTGCACGACCAATTAATGGTGCATAATCTGTAACAGTTGACATAATTGGAATAAAAGTAATGATATGTGTTGCTTTATTAAATAATAATAATAATAATAATAACTTTAAAATAGATAATATTTACAATAAAATAAATTTAACGAGAGAAAAAAATCTATTTTATTTTTGTAGAATTACTGAAGTGATAGAATATAAAATGAAATGAAAATATTTTGAAAAAAATAAATTTTTTTTTTTTAAATCTATTTTCTTAGCGATAATATTCCGCAAAATAAAAATAAAAAAAAGTGAAAAAAAGGAAAAAAAGGATTTCAAAATTTTTTACACATTAATTTTTGTGATTTGGTTTCTTTTTTTTTCACTTTTTTTTATTTTATTTTGCGGAATATTATCGCTATTATGAGCAAATCAAAAATTGAAAAAAGGCTGTATTAAATAATTGAATTATTATTCTTTTAGATTTCTTTAATTATCTTGAATTTAATTTTGGTTAATTTCTCTATTTGATTTTTTAACTGAAAAAATATTTTTTTTTTTAAAATGAAAAAAAACAAAAAAAAAAAAAGTTTTATAGTCATAAAAATAATATCATACACTTACACAAAATGGTATTATTAGATATTGACAGTGATATCAATACAAAGGAAATTGATATTTCATCAATTTTAGAATTATTTCCAACATTAAATATTCAACAAACAAGAGATACATTAAGCAAATGTAATAATAATATAGAAGAAACAATAAACTATTTAATTGAAAATATTGATAGTGTTACAGTAAATAAAAATAGTAAAAATATTAGAGGAAATGATGGTACTGGTCAAGAAGAAGAAACACATCAATTTTTAACAGAAGAAGAAATCAAGAATGAATTATTATTAAAACAATTATTAGCAGATGAATTAAAATCTCAAGAAAAAGAAAACATAAAGAAAAGACACAATTGTTTAATTTGTTATGAAGATTTACCAATTACAGATTTTTATATATTAGATGAATGTAATCACAAGTATTGTACACAATGTTTGAAAAATCATTACACATATCAAATTAAAAGTGGATATCCTCAATTGAAATGCCCATTCACAAATTGTAAATATATGGTAACATATGAAGAAGCACAACATATATTAGACCCACAAATGTTTAAGAGATATGATGAGTTATTGTTTAAGTGTCATTTAGATAAAGATAAAAATGTACGTTATTGTCCAGTTGTAGATTGTGGTAAACCAGTTATAGTTTCAAAAGATATGCATTCAAAAGATATGCAATGTTCAGATCCAGAATGTGCGTCATCATCATGTTTTGAATGTCGTGAGGAAAGTCATAAACCAGTTACATGTGCTGAATTTCAAGATATTAAAGAAGAAATTTCAAATTATTCAAACGCTGGTGAATTGGGTGAACAACAAAAAGTATTCAATTTATTTTTTGATCCATACTCAGTTAGAACTCCAGGTGCACCATTTGCAAATATTAATGGTTTAACTAAAAGACATAAAAGAAGATTGTTTTTACTTTCACGTAGATGGAATTATAATCCTGAAGATATAAAAGTTAAATTATCATTACAAACATTTCATTGGATTTCAAATAATACAAAACCATGTCCAAGTTGTAATATTATAATTGAAAAAATTGATGGTTGCCATAGTATGCATTGTGTATGTGGTGGTATGTTTTGTTTTGGTTGTGGTAAATCACCAAATAATCATGGTACTGGTAATTATCCTTGTTATGGTTATGATTAATTAATTAATTAATTAGTAGTAATAAACAATCAAATATTTTATTTATCATTACTATTCCATTATTATTATTTATTTTATTAATTTGATTTTTATGTTATTTTTTTAATATTTTTTAAACACCAATAATTGATTTTAAAAAGATTGAAGATAAAATTTTACCCATTTTCTTTTTGTTATCGGCCAATTGAATGAAAGGATGTTTTAATAATTCTTGAGCTGAGGGACGATCATGAGGATCAATTTGAAGACATTTATTAATTAGATCATGGAAAGAATCACTCCAACGATTTGGATCTTCAAATGGTTCTTTAATACCTTCTGAACCAACCATAAACATTGTTTTAATTGGATTCTTTCTAAGTTTATTGTTACGATTTGCCAATTCCAACAGACAGATTGCAGTTGACCAAATATCACAGGTGTAACCATGTTGACGTTGTTGAATCATTTCTGGAGGCATCCAAATTGGGGAGCCACACATTCTAATACGTTCACCTTTGGATAGATTTGCACAAAGACCAAAATCAATGATTTTAATTTCACCAGAAGTTGTCATCATAATATTTTGAGATTTAAGATCACGATGAACCAATTGAATACCATGTAAATATGCTAAACCTTGAAGTACTTCTCTTGCAACGTAAGCAATGTTACTTTCTTGAAATGGATATTGATTTGAAGCTTCTGCCAATGTACCACCTTCCATGAATTCCATTGCAATCCAAACTTCATCATTTAACATATGTGAATTGTAATAGGTGATAATGTTTGGATGTTTGGTGAATTCCAATACTCTAATTTCTTTAACATTGAATTTTCTTTCCTTTTTTCTAATGTGTGGTAACTTTTTAATTGCTATTCTAGATTTGGTTTTATCTGCATTGTTTCTTGCTAAATATACTGTACCAAATCCACCTTTACCAACACGTTCTCTAATTGTATATAGTTTTTTCATTTCATTGGTTGGTTTTTTACAAATTTGATCAAATGGTTTTTTATAAAATGATGTTGATACGGTTGAAGAGTTGGTTGGTGTAGACGATGAAGAGGATGACGAGGATGATGAAATTACAATTGGTGGACTACAACTACCACAAACATTACCAATATTATAATATTTTGGACGACTTGTATAATTTTGTAGTGCTGCATCAGATTGATAAAATCTTTGTTTTGTATGGAAATGTAACAACGATAGAATGATATCAAAGTGTAAATCAATTGATTCTTGTTTGATATCCCATGATTTAACCATTGTTTTATATTCATCTGGTAATTCATTATAGGTAGCAGATATAATGGTTTTTGAATTTTTCAATCTATCACTTCCATCATCATAATTTTCAATCAATTCGGGATCCATTAGATTTGCTTGTGCAATTAAACCTGGTTCACCTAAATTATTATTTGATGTTGTAACTACACCACCACCTGGTGTTGTAGTTGTGGTTGTAGTTGTAACAACATTTACATTGGTTGAACCTGGTGCTGCTGCAACTCCACCATTTAATTCCATAATTTGTTGTTGTTGAATCATTTGTATCTTTTTCATTTGATGTTTATATAAATCTTCTGGTGGTATATTTTTTAATTCTAATTCCAATTCTTTTTCTCTTGCTTCTCTTTCTTTAGTTTCTCTTGCTTCTTTTTCTTTTTTACCTTCTTTCTTTACATTATTACCATCTTTTTCTTTTTCTTTATCCTTATCCTTACTGTTACTACTGCTGTGTTTTTTAAATATTTTCTTTATTAAAGAACTACCACTAACTTTTAATTTTGGTGTTGATGATTGTGATGTTGATGATGATTGTGATGAAGGTTGTGATGAAGTAGTTGATGATGATGTTGAATTTTCTTTATCTTTTGTTGATGTAGGTGTAGTTGGTAAAGGTTTTTGAAATTGCTGTCTTTTTGTCATATTATTATAATAGTATGTTGTAATATCGTTGACCAAGGTACAGGAATCTACTTTTTCAAAATGAGAATGTTTATTTGTTGTACCAAAGAAATCATTATACTGAATTAAATCATGAGCTTGTGGTAATGAAAATAATTCATATTTTATAAAATAAACTGCTGCCAATATTAAACCAAAACAACATTCTTGAATTACAACTGGTTGTGTCGATGTTCTACCCAATATTAATTGTGAGTATTGTTCAAATTGTTTTGCAATTGATAATATATCTTCATCTGAATCAAAATCAATAATTTGATATGAAAAATACTGTGCCCAAAATATAATTATATTAGTTAATCATATGATAATGTGATGATGGTGACGACATAGATAAATTAATAAAATTATATAATAGATACCTTTTGAGTTTTTTCATTAATTTCTAAATGAGGTTCAGGAAATCCTAAACATCTAATTTTTTCATCTTCTTCAAAATTTAAATATTCATTTGACATTAATGTTTTTATATCACCGACGTATAAACAACTATATAATTCTCTAAGTGGTGATAATGCATCTGATAAATTTAATAATGTTGGTGGTGTGGTTGCAGGTATTGTTGTATTCTGTAGTGATGGTGTTTTAGGTGAATTACCACCACTTGAACTATTAATTCCACTTGTACTACAACCATTATTAATTGTACTAATACTAATATTTAATGATTTTAAACTACAACTTTCATTTGATACTATATCACCACTATTTATACCACAACTACTATCAATATTTGATCCACTACCACAACTATTATTTAATTTTGTTGTTTCTTCTACTGTAGTTGTTGTTAATGTCTCCATCATTATATGTTTGTATATATTATTATTATTTTTTTTACTATTTTACAATTATTATTATTTTGTTATTATTATACAGTTTCTATCTAAAATAAGTATTATATTTTGCATTAATATTGTTTTTTTTGTTTTTTGTTTTTTTATTAATTTCTTCTTTCGTAAGAGAAATTTTAAATAAATATAGAAATAAATGAATATAAAAAATAAATATATAGTTATAGGATATTGTTGTTATTATTGTTATTATTTAAAAATACAAAAAAAGGTAGTAATACAAAAAATTTATACACCATAAATGTTTATTTTTTTTATATGTGGGAGACTGTGTGAGTGTGCGTGTGATTAATATAATTAATTGTATAATAAATATAAATAAATAAATATTTATATGTAAAATAAAATACTGTGAAATGAATTTTTGAAAAAACAAAACAAAAACAAAAATTATTATTAAAAAGATAATGACAATAATTTGATTATTTTTTTTTGTGTAACCCACTCAAAGTTATTTATATGTGTATATTTTTATTTTATTTTTTTACTTTAAAAATGTTGATACTCTTAAAATAAAAAAAAATCAACCACACTTTTTTTTATTCGGCTTTTTTGTCATGTGTAGGTGTTTATCAAAAATATTAAACTGTATCTAAATGATACAACAATACTGTACTGTATGGATGTGTATATTTTAAAATGATAACACAATATTATTGTGTTGTGGTGTGTTGTGGTGTGTGTGGTGTGAGTGAGTGCGATAGTTATAAACACTCAAAGATGTAAATTAATATCTGTTGTGTCACATATGTGTTTGATATATACCTTTTTATTTTATTTTATATTTGTTTAATTTTATATAAATACAATTACAATATATATATATATTATATGTATATAACTATGGAAATGTGTTAACAATCATTCGCAACACTGTAATATTACTACAAGTGAAAAGAATTCGATATTATGGTTTTTTTTTTTTTTTTATTTTTTGTTTAAAATTTAAAAAAAATATATTTTTTTTTTTTTTTTTTTTAAATTTTTTTTTTTGTATTAGATTAACTTTCAGATTGGCAATGCTAAAAATAAATAAATATGATGATTTTTATGTACTTGTGTGTGATGGGGTGAGAAAAGAAAAAAAAAGATATTTTGACTAGTAATATCATTTTTATTATTTATTTAAATTATAGATGAGTATTATTATTATTTTGACTATTGTTTCTTTTAATTTCTATTGATTCCAATTCTTTATATAATTCTAATTCTCTTTTTGTTAAAGTTTGAGGGGTTGGTATTTCCAATTTAAAATTAATTTTACAAGAACCAGTTTTACCACCACTTGAATCTTTGAAACCAAAATCTGGTACATTAATTGAATAATCTGATAGTTTACCAGATGCAATTTGATAGAATGGTGGTACATTGATTAACGATTCATCACCATATATATTTGGTACTGATATTGTTGATCCGAATATTGACTGTGTAATACCAATTTTTACATTCATTGAAATATCATTTGAATTTGGATAACGTGTAAATTGTTTATTTTGTTCAACTTTCATTATAACTGTTATATGATAAATATCGGTAATTCGCGAATTGAAATTAACTGTAAATTGCATTTTTTGTTTTTCTAAATCTTTAATACCTGCTGGTATCAATAATTCATCCTTTAATAAACTTTTAATTTGACCACTACCATTACATTGATTACATGTACTGCTACTGTTGCTGTTACTTGAACCATTCGAATTTGTACCTGTATTTGTTGTTGTTGTGGTTGTAGTTAAATTTGGTGATGAATTTGATAATGGTGATGATATATTTGAATTACTATTTGTTTCAACTGGTTGTATTTTAGTACCTTTACCCTCACATTCTAAACATTTAAAATTTAAACTACTACCAACTCCATTACAAGTTTCACATGAAATTACTTTAATTTTCTTTACACCATTACTACTACTACTCATACCACTACCATTACCACTATTATTGTTATTGTTATTATTATTATTTACTATAGTACCATGACAAGTTGGACATTCTTTATAAACTTGAAATGATATTGTCTTTTCACATCCAAAAACACTTTCTTTAAATGATATGTTAACTATAATCTTTTGTTTATATACACTTTGTTGTCTTGGTGGTTGTTGTTGAACTTGTTGTTGAGCTTGTTGTTGTTGTTGTTGTTGATGTTTAGCTTGTTGCTGTTGTTGATGATGTAATTGTTGTTGTGCTTGTTGTTGTTCATAATAATTTTGTTGTGCTTGTTGTTGTTGATGTGCTTGTTGTTGTAAATTATGTTGTGCTTGTTGTTGTTGATGAAGATGAGCTTGTTGTTGTTGTTGTTGAAATTGTTGTTGATTATGTAAATGTTGTTGATGAATTTGATTAATGTTATTATTCATACTGTTATTAAGGTTATTTAAATGTTTACGATGTAATGCATGTATATTATCATGCATAGTACTATGAAATGAAATTGGGTCTACTACAGATGGGAATGCAGCATTATGTTGTTGTTGATGTAACTGAGTATGATGTTGATGTATATTATGTGGTGAATGATTAAATATAAAAGGCGAAGGTGGTGCTGAAAATGGTGATACAGGTACACCAGGTACTGTATTGAATATATTTGATGATGATGCTCTAAAAAATTGATTAAATATATCAAATACATTATCCCTTGTAAATTGATGATGAAATGGATTATGATAGTTGTTAGTGTTATTGTTATTATTATTATTATTATTATTATTAATATTATTTTGTTGTTGTGCCATATAATTATCATATTCTTTTCTTTTATCAGTATCTGATAATATAGAGTATGCTTCTGTAATTAATTTAAACCTTTCTTCTACTTCACCTTCATTACCAACGTTTCGATCTGGATGATACTTTAATGCCAATCGTTTATAATTCTTTTTAATTACTTCAATATCGAATGCTACACTTTTATCAATTTCTAATACTAGATAATAATCTGGTATTTCTTCATTACTCATTCTGTATATAATATTGATTTATGATTATTTATTATCGTTGATTGGATTATACAATATATATATAGTAAAAAGGGATGAAGGGAGGATGATGTGTAAAAATTTAAAATTAATAAAAAAAGTAAAAAGTCTTAAAATGAAAAAAAAAAAAAAAAAAAAAAAAAAAAAATAAAAATTTAAAAAAAAAAAAAAATTAAAAAAATTAATAATATTTAAAAAATATTAAAAAAAAAAA
>JABXES010007700.1:0-17454 GCA_013375695.1 Dictyostelium brefeldianum | reverse complement strand
CCCCCCTTTTTTTAATCCCCCCTTTTTTTTTTTTATTATTTAATTTTTAAATATTATTTTTTTTTTTTTTTTTTTACCTAAATTTTTTAAAAAAAAAAAAAAAAAAAAAAAAAAAAATAAAATAAAATTTCATTTCAAAA
The DNA here is from genome assembly GCA_013375695.1 of Dictyostelium brefeldianum. Taxonomy (NCBI): domain Eukaryota; phylum Evosea; class Eumycetozoa; order Dictyosteliales; family Dictyosteliaceae; genus Dictyostelium; species Dictyostelium brefeldianum. Next base: position 17,314 of record JABXES010007700.1, on the reverse strand, counting down.
ATGCGTTGTGCAAAACAATCTCCATTTTATTTTAATTTAATTAATTTTTAAAAAATTAATTATATTTGTATTATTTCTAAAATGATCAAAAATTTTATCATGAGTATAATGTAAAGTATGAATTGTTTTTGGTAATGAAATTGAAATATCCAATGTACATTTAATTCTTAATGTTAAAGTAGTAATGGAAGGAGGTAATGAACCATCATCAGCAATTGTTTGATTAAAACACTCACCTAATGTTAAACTTGTAACAGACTCTGGTATAACTCCTTTTGAAATTGGACAATTGTAACGGTAACCAAAACAAAGTGTCTTTAAATTTGGAGGTAGAGTGTTCATTGCGATTGGATCATTAAAATCTTGACCAAACACTAAATGTAATACAGTGGAAGGTATTAAAGCAACTGGAATTTGTTTACCATTACAACCTAATAAACAAAGTGTGGTAATGGACGATGATGGCGTTGTGCCTAGGAAACCTTTTTTCATTTTTTTTAAATTTACATTCAATGTAAGAGTATGAACACGATTTGAAATTGAACCAGGTTCAAGTTTTGATTGAAACTCTTCACCTAAAATCAATACTGTTAATGAATTTGGAAACACACCCTTTTTACAATCTTGATTAAATGATTTACCAAATTTCAATGTGGTTAAAGTTGATGGAAGATAACCTGCTTTTATTTTTTTATTCATGGTATGACCAAAGATTAAAGTTTCCAACTTTGGAGGTAAACAACGTTTTGAAGTTAATTCTTGATTCCAATGAAATCCAAATCTAAGATATATCAATGTTGGTGGTAAACTATTCTTTATAATTGGTTTATTGTACTGTTCTCCAAAATCTAGATATGTTAAATTTGGTGGTATTATATTATTTTGAATGTTTTTATAATTTGATAATAAACTATTTGTTGTCATTAATGATGATGGTGAAATTATTGATGATGTTGTTATTGGTACAATTGAATTTAGAGGTGAAGAAGTATTAGAGGAAGAGGGGGAAGAAGAACAAGTATTAACAACTGAATGAATTGAATGATTAAATTTAGCACCTAATATTAATTTTTTTACATTTAAAGGGATAGCACCTACGGAAAGAGGTTGATTAAATGAATTACCAAAATCTAAATGTACCAAACTTTCAGGTAATACACCAACTGAAATAGGTTGATTGAATGAATCACCAAATTCCAAGTATTGTAAATTACCAGGGATTACACCACCACGCGATATAGGTTGATTAAAATCAGTGAATATCAAAGTATTTAAAGAAATTGGAAGACTTGATGCTTTTAATGGTTGATCATATGATCCAAACTTTAAACTATCTACAAATAATGGTATTGAATTCTTTGGTATATTTCTATTATTATCATTTATAAATAATGATGTAATATATTCTATATAATAATAAATAGGAGGATAAGTTAATTTTTGAAATTTAAACATATGTATATATAATGGAGAGAGCTTTTTGTGTTTTTAATATATTTACCTCTAAATTCATATTTCATTAAATTATTAATTTTAAATTCATAAACTGTATTATGCATATTAAATAAACGTAAATGTTTAAAAATTATATTTCTAATATATCTAATTCTAAATATAGTGTAGAATAATTTGGAATTATAATTTGAAACTAAAGCATTAAAATTATTGTTTGGGTTACTAACACCATTACAAATAACATAATGCATAACCATTATTATTAAATATTATAATGTTATTATTATTATTATACCAATAGTGATGGTGGTATTTTTGTTTTTGATTTCTTTACACAAAAAGTCAAAAAATAAAAAATAATAATAAATTTAAAAAAAATTAAAATTAAAAAAAAACAAAAACAGTTTTTGCTATCCCAGGTTTTACAAATATTTCTAAAACAAAATTATTTTATTTTTCTATTGCAATGCTGATGCAAATATAAATTATTATTGTGTTGAGTTGCTATAGCCACAACGATTATTAATTACTTGCGATGGTGATATTTTTTATAAATTTAAATTGTATAAAAATTTTTTTTTTTTTTTCAATTTTTTTTGAATTTTTTTTTTATTTTTTTTTTTTTTAAATTGATATCAATTATATAATTTATATAAATTTGACAGTAATACAATGTCAAGTTCAACTATTAGTGATGCAAAATTAGTTAAATTTTATTGTAGACATTATAAATTAGGACCAAGTGATTTTTGTAGAGAATATGGTGGTAATGTTGATGGATTAAATAAATTTTTATCAGGAAACTTTGATTCATTAGCAGCAAGAGATTCATTGAAATCATTTTGGGAGAAATTAAATATTAATCAATTAATGAAATCAACAACTGATATGGATGATGATGATGACTTTGGTGGTGATCATTTATTATCACCAATTAAAAGTAATACATCAACTGGTTTAACTTCTCCAACAAGTTCAAGTGGTAACTCTAATCAAATTACAGGTAATAGATCATTTTCATCATTAGCAGAAGCAACAACAAATAGTGGTATAGGTGGTGGTAGTGGTAAAACAGAATCAAAACGTGTTAGAAATTTATTAAAAACATATTATGGACCAGGTATTGGAGAAGGTACAGATTCAACATTAATGAATGATCCATTGAATATTGATGGACCATCATTCAATTTAAATTCATATTTTGATAATATAGTTAAATCAAGTACACTCACACAATTAATTCAAAAAGATAATCAAATGGTTAGTGAAATTCGTACATTGGATGGTGATATGAAAACATTGGTTTACGATAATTATACAAAATTTATAAACGCAACTGATATCATTAAAAAAATGAAAACAAACGTTGAAAATATGGAACAAGGTATGGAATTATTATCGAAAAATATGGAATTAATTACAAATTGCAGTGAAAAAATTAATTCAACTCTATCTGTTAGAAGAGATAGAATTGATCAATTAAGTGGTTTACAAAAATTATTACAAAAAGTAATGTATTAAATTAATTGTAGACCATACTAGTAATAGTACTATAAATTAAAAAGTGTACAGTATTATTAACTCATTCGTTTTAAAAATCACTACCACTTATATAGTTACAATTTTTAACAGCATTACCATCATCATTAAATCATTGTATGGCAATGCAAGCATATAATCAAGCAGTTAGATATTATAATAGTAATAGTGGTATTTTAAAACAATATAGTCATATTCCATCATTTCAAAATATTCAAAATGAATGTGATTCAATTATGAAAACAATGAAAGATAAATTATATGAAAGATTATCAAGTTTATCAGTAAGTTATAGATTAATAGATTACACCACCTACACCACTCACACCACCTACACCACCAAAATTTCAAATATTAACACATACTACTTACTTATTTTTTAGACAAATCAACAAGATTGTGTTGAATCAGCAGAAGTATTAATGGATTTATTGGAACCAGTTGAATTAGTTAGATCAAAATATTTAGAAAGTAGAAAACATCATACAATTACAATGTTGGAAAATTTAGAAAAGAAACCAGTTGTTCATATTACAGATTACATTAAAGAATTAAATGCAAATTTCCTATCAGAGTACACTTATAACATTCAATCCTATACACCATTATTTATCAATAGAATGGATGGTAGTGACAGTAAAAAAGAGAAACAACAATCACTTGCACAGCTGGAAGAATTTTCAAAAGATTTATTTAACAAGTACCTTGGTATTGCAAAATCGAAATTATCATCATTTAAAGATCCAATTGAAAAGATTATTGCATTGGAAATTATAAATTCCGATGTTTCAAAGTTGGGTACTCAATTGTCATCATTTGAAAAGATTACAAACATTATCAATTCCACAGTATACGATCAAATTGATTTCTATTTTGATAGTCTTCAAGTTACCATTAAACAACATATCATTCAATTGAATACAACATTACAACAGAAAAAAGAGGAGGCATTGGAAGGTCCGTTCCTTCAAGAGTTATCAGATGCAACATCAAAATCAATTATCAATGAAATCATTTTGTTGTTTGCAAATTTAAAACCATTCTTTTTACCAACAGAAACCAAATTCCTTGCAAGTTTCCAAGATACTATATTCACTAAAATTCAAGTTAAACTTCAACAATTCTTTTTATTCCTAGTAAACATTCACTTTTTAGAGTATTTAGATATCATTGGTAACACTCCAAATCGTGAACAATTTAATAGTCGTTTCCTTTTGGTATTGGTTTCCATTTGTCAATACATTGAAAGTAAAGGTATTACATTGGTAGTTCAATTGATGAGTGATTTTGTAAATGTAGTTAAGCAAGGTTCAAACAAGAAAGATTTATCCGTTTTTTCATTTAATGCCCCTGATCTTTGCAAAAGAATTAGAGAAACTGGTCATACCATCCTTGTGGTGTTTACTCGTTTATCAAGTAGTCAAAAATTGGATAAAATTTTAAAAAAAGGTTTAGATTCAATTCCAAATTGGTTAGTATTAAAAGAACCAAGAGATGTACGTTCTGTAATTGATATTTATTTGGAAGAAGTTCAAAAACTTTCAAATGAAATTTCAAAATTATTACCAATAATTTCATTATCAGGTAATAATAATAATGGTAATGGTGGTCAATCATCTTTACAAGTTAAATCACATAATAGAACTGGTAGTAATAATGGTAGTGGTAATACACCAGATAACTTACGTAGAAACTCAAATAACAATAATTCAACTACAGCATCAACAACAACATCAAATTCTACAACATTATTTGAGAAAAAAGTAGATCAAATCGATTTTAATACACATTCAGTTTTATTGGCAATAATCAAATTATCATTAAAATCATTTATTGAATCATTAAAGTTAAAAACATTTGGTACAAATGGTTATCATCAAATTCAAATTGATTTACAATATTTAAAATTATCATTATGTGATTTATTTGCAAGGTATGTTATTATTATTATAGATTCTTTGCAAAATATTTTAAATACACTGTATATATACTTATAATTATTCTTTTTTTTTCAAATAGTAATTCATTTGATAGTTTATTACAAGAATGTGAAAATACTATTACTGAAAGATGTGTTGATCCTTCACCATTAGCTAAATCTGTAAGTTTTATACATATACTTTGTAAAAATAATATTTTTTTTAACTCCACAAACCAATATACTAACTGTTTTGTTTGTAATTATTAGATTGTATCAAAAATTTGCGAAACTAAAATTAATAAAAAAAAGAACATTGAAAATGAATAAAAATTATAAATAAAATATAAACGTTTCAAAAACAAGAAAAGAAATCTAAATTTAACACACGTATCGACTAATTAATAAATTACGTATGGACTAAAAAATATATTTATTTTAAAACCCTACATGAAATATCAAAAAAAAAAAAAATGTAAAAGTTTTTTGTGTGTTTTAATATAAAACAATTTTTTTAAAAAAAACTAAAAATGGAAATAATTAATTTTCGTGTGGTTGCAGATATTGATATATTTTCGAAACGATTTTTTAATATGTAACACAATATTAATATTTCTGACTTTTAAAGTAATTAAAAAATGATCTATCAAAACGTTTTATAGATTTTAAAATATAAAAAAAATAATTTAAAGAAAATAAATTTTTTAGAATAAAGATATATATATAATTTATTTATAGAAATAATAATTCATTAAAATCATTTAATTATATTAAAACAACATACAAAATTAATTTAAAAAAAAAAATAAGAATATTGTAAGTTTTATTGTTTTTTTAAAAAAAATAATAAATAATAATAAATCAACAATTAAATAATAATTTTTTTTTCAAACAACAAAAACTATAAACAAACCTTAATCATATACATATATATAAATTAAAGGTATATAAAGAAAAATTAATTAGTTTCACATTTTATTTTTAAAATAAACAAAATAAAAAAAATATAAAAAATAAAAAACAAAAACTACAATTGTATTAATCCATAATTTTTTTTTTTAAAAAAACATTTTCAATTTATATTTATATATGGTATATGTATATTATTTAGTAATGAATGAACAAGTATTAAAAAGACAAATCCAACAAGATAATTTTTACCAACAACAATTACAAAATCAACCTCAATTAAATTTACCACAACAAATTAATAGTTCATATCCAAATTCATGTCAAAGTCAAAGTCAATTTTATAATAATAACAGTAGTAGTAATAGTTATTTTTATCAACAACAACAACAATTACTTCAGTTACATCAACAACAACAACAATTTCAATCAAATTATTTATTCCAAAATAATTATTCATCTTCAACAATTTCTACAATGCCAAATAATAATGCAAATTTTATAATTGATAATAATAATTCAAATTTTCAATTTACAAATATAAATCAAAATAATTTATATCAACAAAATCAGAATATATCATGTTTAAATAATAATAATGGGAATGGGAATATATCAACAATAGCTGGATCAGAACAATCCAATAATTCACTTCATATTCCAACTCAACAACATCAACAACTTTATAGTAATAATAATCAATATTTTGAATTTAATAGTGGTGTTCCAAATGAAAATGGTTCAACAACAAATAATTTTGAAAAGAATTTCAATGAAAATAAACAACAAAAAGATACAATAAACAATAATTCATATATTTATTCAAGTTCAAATAATAATAATATAATTTCAAAAAATAATATTTATCAACAAAATGTTTATAATTCTAATCCACCATCATTACAAATGGCACAAGAAAATCCATCAAATAATAATTTTAAACAACAACAAAATAATCAACAAACTATTATACAACAACAATTACAACAAAAAATAAAATCAACCATTTCAACAACAAAACCAACTACTACAATAATAAATAATGATAATAATTATAATGATATTATTATTAATCAACCAACAACAGCACAAAAAAATATAGTGTATGAAATTGTAGAAAAAGATTTAATTGATAAAACTTTGGAAAATCAACAACAGCAAATAGAATTAAAAACAAATTCAGCAGAACGAGAAAAAATATTACTTTTACAACAACAACATCAAATAAATAAAGAGAATCATGAAAAAATGTTTAAAAAGTCATTTCTAGTAACAGCAAAGATCAATGAACCATTTCCAAAAGCAATTTCATTGGAAAATTGGAATTTTGTTGGTGAAACTACAACTAAAATCTATCAAACATTAAATTCAAGAGCTGATTTTCACAAGAAATCATCATTTTGTAGGGTATTATTGGTAAAGAAAATATTTACTTGGTTGGTTTGTCACGATAAAGAATATATTAAATCACATAAAACAGTGGATTTGGTAATTGCAATAAGTGATATCATTAATATGATAATCAGTTTAATTGAATTACACCGTGCTCCTTCATCTTCAATATTATATTTAATCATTTATTCATCTGATAGATTCGTTGATAGAACTGGTATAAATCATCATCAAATTTTTAATTTATTATTAACAAGGTAATTATTATATGTATTTATTATATATTATTGTAATTAAAATTGATACTAATATATATTTTTATACAATAATAGTGCAATTGTAAATTTAAAATTTTGGAATGAATCATTATATATTCAAAATAAAACCATTGCAGATATATTTTCATTTAGTGTTAAAGATTTAAATACAATGGAAAGAAGATTTTTATATGGTTTAGATTATAATTTATGTGTTACTCCAGATGAACTAAATTTATTTATTGAAAAATTAAAGAAACAATCAATTAGTTCAAGTTATTTAAAATAATTTAATAATAAATAACACTTTATTAATATGTATATAATATAAAAAAAAATAATAATCAAATATATACACCAAAAGAACCAATTCTCTTTCTCTTTCAATTGTCATCAAAATTACCAATCGCCACCACCAGAACCAAAGAAATCTTTTTTTGGACCAGCTTGTTTCTTTAATTTTGGACAATTTACCAATCTATGACCACGACCGTCACAATATTCACAAGGTTTAGCATCATCGGAACCATCATTATCATTACGATCTTGTAATTTCTGTAGATATTGATTATCATCTGGAATTTCCAATAATGCTTGTGGTACTTTTTGTTTTGCTTCAATCAACAAATACTTTAAATCCAACAACAAAGATTCAGTGTTACTCTTGTTTATAAATGTAGTTGCAACACCTTTATTACCACGACGACCAGTTCTACCAATCCTGTGAATATAATTTTCAATTTCTCTTGGCATATCAAAGTTTATAACATGTTGAATATCAGGAAAATCCAAACCTTTACTTGCAACATCTGTAGCCACCAATACATCCTTTTTACATTCTCTAAATGCTTTAATTGCAGATTCTCTTTCTTCTTGTGATTTATCACCATGAATTGATACTGCTTCAACTTGTTTCAATAATAAATATTCATAAATATCATCAACATCTTTTTTATTTTCACAAAATATTAATACCTATATATGTAGTAATTTATAGTTAATATGGAGTTATCTAAATATATAATATTGTTATTATTATTATTATTATTATTATTATTATTATTATTATTATTATTATTATTACTTACAGGAGGTGGAGTTTTTTGTAAACATTCTAATAAATAAACAATTTTAGCTTCAGGTTTAATAAATTCAACTTCTTGAGTTACATTTAAATTGGCAGCACCAGCTCTACCAACATTTACTTCAATAGGTAATACGAGTGCACTTCTTGCAAATTCTTGAATTTTCTTTGGCATAGTAGCACTAAATAGCAAGGTTTGACGTTGACTTGTAAAATTATCCAATACTGAACGTATATCATCTTCAAAACCCAAATCAATTAATCTATCTGCTTCATCCAATCCAAGATATTTACAAAGATTGAAATTGATTTTCTTTTTATTTAATAAATCCAATAATCTACCAGGTGTTGCAACAATCATATGAACACCTTTTTTGAATATATGTTCTTGTTCACGTAAATCAATACCACCAATTGCCAATAGAGTTCTTAATTGAGGTTGACCACTTTTAACCAATGCAGTGGTGAATGAATTTACTAAATCATAAGTTTGTCTTGCCAATTCTCTTGATGGACAAAGGATTAAACCAAATGGACCTTCACCTTGAATAATTGGTAATTTTTTCTCTTCTTCCAATGAAAATAAAACCATTGGTAACGCGAATACCAAAGTTTTACCACTACCAGTATATGCTATACCAATCATATCTCTACCCGATAAAATTACTGGTAAACCTTGAACTTGAATTGGAGATGGTTTCAATATACCTTTTGCAGTTAATACATCCAATATTGATTTTGGTATTTTCATTTCACGAAAACTTGTTATTGGTGGTGGCATATTTTCACCATCTGTAATGATATTTAATTGATCACGTATTCGTTGATTATCTTTTTCTTCTCTATCCAATATATAACGTGGTGCTGTCCAACTTGTTTTGATTGCTTCTGTATATATCACATCTTTTGCACGATCTTTAACTGATACCAATGGTTTAAATGTTTTAATTGATTTTAAAATTTCACTCTCTTCTCTTTCAATTCTTTTTTCTTCATTTGATTTATCATCTTCTATATTATTGTTATTGTTATTGTTGTTATTATTTGATTTATCATTATTATCATTATCATTTAAAATTACACCACCTTGTTGTAATTCTCTTTGTGTTTTATTTTCTTGTTTTTTAATCATTTCAAACTTTTGATCTAATAAACTTTGTGATTGTTGATAAATTGGTTTTTTTTCATCTTCAAAATTTAATTGTGTTGTTTTTTCAACATTATTTGCTATATCTGTAGTGGTGGTAGTTTGTTGTGATTGTAGTTGTAATTGTTGCTGTTGTAATTGTTGTTGCTTTTGTTTATTTAATTTTGATTTAATTTCATTTAATTTTCTTTCTTTTAATGGTATCCATTTTTCAATATGTTCTTCTTCATTGGATTCTGACATGATTAATGTTTGTTGTTTGTTATCGTTACGTGTAATAAAATGAAAGTAAAATATTTGAAAATGAAAAATGAAAAATAATAAAAAAAAAAAACTTTTTTTACCATTGAAAATTCAACAAGTGCGCAGAGGGAAAAATTAAAAAGATATATTATTTTTGCAATGGAAGATGATCTTTTAGATTTTGCATCTGACCAATTATTTAAAAAGCCAAAGAATATAAATACTACAAATGCAACCACAATAACAAATAATAGCAACTCATATAACAGTAGTGTTAGTTCAAATAATAATAATAATAATAACAACAACAATAATAATAACTATGAAGCATCACCACTATTAACATTTTCATCATCATCATTATCGTCAAATCAAAGATCACCATTATTAGCGCAACAAACTGGTTCATTTAATCGTAGTAATAGTAGCAGCAATGGCAATGGTAATGACAATGAAAGTTTAAATAAAAGTAGTAGTGGTAATAACAATTATATAAAGAATCATTTTAATGATGATGAAATATTTCAATCAGTAGATGATGATGGTGGTGAAAATCAAGAAACAACACAAGAAATTGAAGCGCAACAAGAAAATCCAACTATATATATTCCAAAACAATTAAAAATCAACAACAACAACAACAATAATAATAATAACACAACTACTACCAATAAAAGATCACATGATACACTCAGTAAAACAACAAAACAAGAAAACTTTGATACCAATGATATTGACAATCTAATATTTGATCAAGATGATGAATTTCAATCAATAGACGATATTATAAATAATAAATACTACTCTTTAACATCTGATGAATTTCAAGATGTTCAAAGTAACAACAACAACAACAACAACAATAATAATAATAAATATATTAAAAATAATAATAATAATAATAATAATAATAATAATAATAATAATGATAATAGTGTAAATATTCAAAATAAACAACCACAAAGCGATAACAGTGATAAAAGTAATAACAGTAATAAAAGTAATAATAATGATAGAAAATTACCAATATGGATGACAAGAAAAATAGTATTAAATGAAAATGAAGAACATTATAAACAAGTTACAAATTCATTTGAAGATAAAAGAATTAAAAAAGATAATATAATCAACACTAGCAACAACACCGATAACAACAACAACAATAATAATGGTAATGGTAAAAACAATACAGATTTAAAATGGTTAGATTCATTAAAAGGATTTAAAGAAGTTGAATTTCCAATTGCAAAAGGACGTACAATTTGTTTTGATTTAGAAACCAGTGGATTTGGATCAGATGATAGTATAATTGAAATTGGAGCAGTTGAATTAATTGATGGATGTAGAACTGGTGTTGTATTTCAAAGTTATGCTCAACCAAAACAACCAATTCATCCAAAAGCAGAGGAAGTACATCAATTGGGTACATTTTTACTTTCAACTGCTCCTCCAATTGAAATCATTTTAACTTCATTTATGGATTGGGTTGGTAATTCTCCTTTGATTGCTCATAATTTAGCTTTTGATAAAAGAATGTTAATTCAAGAATTAATACGCCATAATATACCCTTTAATCGTGATCATATTTGTTTTTGTACAATGAAATATTTTAGAAAAATTTATTCTGGTTTAAATTATTCTTTAGAATCTGTTAGGTAAGATAAAATTACATTATGTGCACACCCCCATATTAATATTAATTCCCTTCTTTTAATACTATACCTAGTCAAAAATTAAAGATTAATAAATTATTATTAAGAAAAACACATGGTGCATTGGTAGATTCTGAAATACTAGCAATAGTTTACACACATCTTTTAACAGTAGATCCAGATTATGCAACTAAAAAATTAATTATTGCCTCAAAATAAATATAAATACAATTGCGAACACTTGCACAATAAGTAAAAAAATGTGATAATCTGGACCTTACATATGACCATGGCGGTTGGATATTTTTTTTCAAATAATGATTTTTCACAACATATTTTTTTATTTTTTTTTTTTTAATTTTAATTTTTTTTTAAAACACCAATAGTGTGGTAATTTATTTAAAAAAACAAAACATTTTTCTATTTTTATACACATCACATTTTTTTGAAAATAAAAATTATATTTTTGATATATACACACTCTCACCAACATTACACAACACCAAATAATAAATTTATTTATTATATATATCAAACACACACACATACACAGTGTAATAATTGAAATTAAAAACGTTTATTATAAAACACTAGCAATTTTCCAACCTGATTAATTTTTTTTATTCTTGTATATATTTTTTTATTTATTATTATTTATTATTTAAATAAACAATTGTTTATAAAATTTAAATCACATACTGCTTTTTTTAGAATATTGTCTTAATTGTAACATTTTATATAAAAAAAAAACATACAAATCATATTGTAAATACTATTAAACTTTTTAATAGTAACAATTGTAACATTTTAAACACACACATTTATACATATAAAAGATAAACAAATAAAAAAATGGGTAAAAAATTAGAATTAGCCTTAAGAATAATAGTTATTATTATTGCAATTTGTTTAGTTGTATGTTTTCAAATAATTAAAAGGGTATTATAATGAAGATGATCACTAAACTAACACACTTTTATAATATATAGGGTTTAACAGTGCCATTTTGGATTTACCTTAAATGGGCAGCAGACGAAAAATCATATAGTGGTATTGCAATTTATATTGTTAGTGCACTTATTTTAATAGTAATTGCAATTTTTGGTTTCTTGGGCTCAATTAAAAGAAGCAAAATACTTTTGCTATATGTAAGTTGTTTATTATTATTGATGATTTTGTAGACATGAAATATAAAATATTAACATGGGTTTGTTTGTTTATTTTATTAGTTTGCAATTATAAATTTAGTAATGTTAGCATTTGGTATTGCACAAATTATTGTAACAAATGTTGTAGATTGTGATGAAGACCCAAGTAATAACTTTTCATTCCTTTGTTCAAATTCCAAAGGTTCATATTATGCTCCAATGATTTTATTATTAGCAATGAATTTATGTGGTGCTGTATTTGGATTTTGGTGTAGATATTTAGTTGTAAATGATACAAAAGGAAATTATTATTAATAAAAAAACATTATTTTAATAAGAACAAAAAAAAGAGGTACCGATCAAAACATAAAAAACAAACGACGATATTCCCAATTTTTTTTCTTTTAAAACAAATAAATAAATAAAACTACTATGCTACTATATATGTTGTTGTTATTGTTTGTGTGTGGCGTTTGTGTAATTATGGTGTTGTTTTATATATGTATATCATTGATCATATTTGATCATCATTATTTTATTATTATTATTATTATTATTATTATTATTTTTTTAATCATCAAATGGAGAAGGACCATTATTATTATTTGTAAAAGCAAAATTATTATTATTAGTTGAAGGAGAATTTTCACCAACTACAACATCATTAAATTTATTATCACCAAATGAGAAAGGGGTACTACCAAAATCATCAAAACCTCCTTTAAATGGATCACTTGTTGAAGTAGTATTTGTGATTGAATCTTGACCACCAACACTTGAGAATGGATCACTTGTAGTTGTTGTTGATTGAACACCATCAAATACATTATTACTTCCAAATGAATCAAATGTTGAATCGTTATTACCACTATTAAATTTAAAACCACCAAAATCACTTGATGTATTTTGGAAATCATCAAATGAATCATTAAATGTTTGAATTGCTTGTGGTTGTTGTTGATGTTGTGATTGAGATGGTTGTTGTTGATTATTTGCAGAAGTTACACTATTACTATTACTAAATGAACCACTATTTTCACCAAATGTATCTTTTGAGAAATTTGTAAATAAAATTTGACCAAATGGATCTTTTGAACTAGTGAAAACATCATTTGTTTCAAATAGTGGATCTTTATCAAATAAAGTATGTGCTTCTGATAATGTTTCGGATCCACCATCTCTAAATGATGTAGTTTCTTCACCAAATGGATTATTTGAATTTGAATCACCAAATGGATCATGTTTAATACCACCACCATTACTACTAATACCACTTGCATTACTAATACCACCAAATGAATCATGTTGTTGTTGTTGTAATGATGTTGGTGGTTGATGTTGATGTTGTGATGATGAGGTTGCAATAGCGGAAGCAGTGGTTGGTATTGATTTAACACTTGTTGAACCAAATGAACCAAATGAAAATTGATCTGATCCAAAATGATTATTTAAAGTGTCAATACTTGTATTTTCATTAAAACTATTATTACTACCAACACTAGCACCACTTAATTTTCTACCACCAATACTACTACCACTTCCACCTCCACCAATTGATGAATTTGATGATTTTAATTGATTTAATTGTGATTTAACTGGTGATGGTTGTTGTTGTGGTTGTGGTGGTGGTTGATTAAATGTTGATTGTTGAAATGTTATATTACTATTACTAACATTAATAGAACCACTACTATTAATTGTTGTTGCTGTTGTTTTTTGAGCAGCAGCAGTTGATGGAACACTATTACTACTATTATCAAATGCAGTGAATGATTTATCATCAACAAATGGAGATACTGGTAATGAAAAAGATGATTTAACAGGTGGTGAATTAAAAAAGTCCCAACTATCATTACCACTAATTGAAGTTGTAATTGGAATTGCAGTAGAGGATGATACAGTTGTATTTAAAAATGAAATATTATCATCAGATTTAACTGATAATGGTTTAGTTGGTGATTGTTGTTGTGATTGTAATTGTAATTGTAATTGTTGTTGTTGTTGTTGTTGTTGTTGTTGTTGTTGTTGTTGTTGTTGTTGTTGTAATTGTTTTTGATCATCTAATAATTTTTGTTTTTGTAATTTTTGTTCATCGGATAATTTGTTTAATTCATATTTTGAATCATTCAATTGTTTTGTAACTGAAACAAGTTGATTTTTAACATCGGTACGACTTGTTTTTACCGATTCAATTAATGATAATAATGAATCAATTTCTCTCTTATTCTTTTCCAATTCTCTTTGTTTTTCAATTAAATCATCAGATAACAATTGTAATTGTTCATTTTGTTCATCATATAATTCTGTTTTTTCCTTTATCAAAGAGATAGCTTGTTCCAATTGTGATTTCATTGATTTAATGTCTTGACGTGTTGTGGTTATTTGTGATTTCAATGATTGATTATCTTGTTTAATTGTAGCGAGTTTATTTGTTTCCATATTGACAGTTTCTTGTATTTCATTTAATTGATCTTGTTCAATTTGTAACTGTTGTTTTAATTCTGCTTCCAATTGTAATTCTTGATTTAATTTTGCTTGAATTTCTTCTTGTCTAATTCTTTCTTGTTCAAATACTTGTTGTTTAACTTTTTCAATATTTTCAAATAATTGTGTTATATTTGATGCTGGACTTGTAATATTGGTGGTTGGATTATGTGATTGAGTTGGTGATTGTTGTTGAATTGGTGCAATAGATGATGTTGGTGATGATGTTGATGAAGATGATGTTACAAAATTTAAATTATTATTAACAGTTGGTTGTGGTGAAGTTTGAAATGAATTCATACGATTTAAACCATTATTATTATTTTTTGGTGGTTTACCAATTAAATTATTATCAAATGTAAATGAACCTTCTCTTGTTAATGTTGGTGGTGCTTGAACACTTGATCCAATTGATGGTGATTGTTGTGATGGTGGTTGTTGTTGTTGTAAATTTGAAGGAGGTGGTGAAATAATACCACTTGATTGATTTAATGCACTAATTACACTACCACTATTACTACCACCACCACTATTATTACTATTTGATGAAACTAATTCATTTAAATTTATATTATATTTATCTTGTTGATGTGATTGTGATTGTTGTGAAATAGAGGAAGAAGAGGATTGAACTGAATTTGATTGTTGTGATGGTGAAGTTACAGAAGCAGGATTAAAATTACTTTTTGAAGAATCCAATAAAATTTGAGGTAAAGTTATTGGTAATTCTTTACCTTTTTTTCTTTGTGCAATTAAAAACATTGCAATTACAAATTTATGTTTATCCAATACTTGTTCTTGATTATAATCTGAAAGATCCCAAATTTGTTTTAAATCTTGATTTGATAAACCCGATTTTTCAAATAATACTTTTGCCTGTGAACCAGTAAATAAACCACCTTGTTGATTCTTATTGAATAAATCATCGTAAATGATCTTTTCCGATGGAGGTATTAACCATTCTGGTATTTTAGGTGATAATACACCTGCTGAACTAATATAATGTGACGAACTAATTAATGATTCTGGTAATTTATTTGGTAATTCATAACCTTTCAACACTGATCTAATGAGAAAAGTTGCCATTATAAATTCTTGACAATCTAATTTTTGATCCTTGTTCATATCTGATAAATTCCAAATATGACTCAACATTTTAGTTGGTAATCCACTTGTACCAAATATTGTTTTTGCTTGACTACCCAATATAAATCCATCTGAATCATCATCATATTTATTAAATAAATCAATATAATTTTGTTTTTCACTACTACCAATTATCCACTATAGTGAGTGTGTTGTTGTGTAACAATATGTTAATAAATAGTATATCAGTGCAACGCAAATATATATTGCGTAAAAATAATACATACATCATTTTTAAGTGGTGGAATATCATTTAATTTTGGAGGTGGAATAACAGGTATTAATTTAATACTATCCAATGTTACAGGTGCACCCATTTGAGCTAATGAAACTAATTTCAATGCAACAAAGAAATCATCTAAACTTAAAAATCCATTATTTATATCTGATAATTGCCAAATCTGTAATCATGGTATTATTAGTCAAAAAAAGAGAATTAATATCACACGATGATGGGAAATAATTTTATTTTTGTTTTTGTTGAATAAGTAATATTTACATCTCTTAAAACTTCATTTGATAACATTGAAGATCTAAAAAATGCTGCATCATTTAAACCAATAACACCATCTTTATCTGAATCTGCAATTTGAAATAATTCTTCATAATATACTCTTTGAGCAGGCGGAACTTGTGCTTCACTTCTCATGATTGTTTAAAAACACCAAACCAATTGTTGATCACCCTTTTGATAATAATAAACAACTACAACAATAATAAAAATGCGGCTTTTTGAAAAATAAAATAATAAAATAATAACACAACAAATATAAACAAGTGACTGGAAAAAAATGATTATGCGAAGAAAAAAAATTTGAAAAAATTAAAAATTAAAAAAAAAAAAAAAAAAAAAATTTTTTTTTAATAAAAAAATTAAAAAAATTTTTATTTTTTTTATAAAAAAAAATATTTTTATATTTTTTAAAAAAAAAAAATTTTT
>JABXES010007695.1:0-17467 GCA_013375695.1 Dictyostelium brefeldianum | reverse complement strand
TTCAAAACGCTCATCTTATAATAACTATTTGTTTATAAAATCTGATTTTCAGCCCAAACAAAGGGACTAAAAATCCTTAAAAAAAAAAAAAAAAAAATTTAAAAAAATGTAACCAATGGTAAAAAAAAAAAAAAAACATTTTGTTTTTAAAAAAAAAAAAAAAAAAAAAGTTTTTTATTCAATTTTGTACTCTCGCTCATAGTGTGTGATAAAAAATAAAATATTGATATCTTCTTTTTATTTAAAACTATAAACTACAGTTTATTGTACAATGTCAAGTGTAGAAGATTATCAGTCACCACAACAACAAGATAATAATATAATAATTGATAATAATAGTAATAATAAAGAAAGAGAGGAACAACAAGATATTATTGATCATAGTGGGAGTAGTATTAAAGAAGATGTTGTAATGGTAGCATTGGTAGAGAGTAATTTAAATAATAATAATAATAGTAGCAGTAGTAAAACAATGATATCAAATGTTGCATCGGTAGCAGGTGGTGTCTCACCATTAAAATCATCAAATCAAAATTTAAATAGATCTGGTGAAATTAAAATGAATAAACCAACAACAGCATCATTATCAAAACAATCATCAAGTTCAGATATAAAGAAATCTGGTGAAATTAAAATGAAACCTTCACCTGCATTAGAATATAAAAGATCATCTTCTTCATCAAGTTTACCTGTTAGTACCACTGCTTCAAAAAGATCTTCTGTTAATTTATCTTCAACACTTGGAAGACCTTCTTCTTCATTATCAACAACAACTTCATCATCACCATCTTTATTAAATAGATCTTCAAAACCAACTATAAATGGTACAGGTAGTAGTTCAAATGGCTCATCACCATTAAGATCAAATACACCAACTAATGGAACAACTAAATCATCAATGTCAACATCTTCATCACCAAGAATTAAAAGTTTAACATCAGTTAGTTCAACTACGCCAACATCACCAAGATCATCAACTACAACATCAACAACTTCATCACCATCTAGATTAACAACTACAAGTAGTAGCAGTTTAACGCCAACTAGATCAGCAACAAATAGATTATCTGGTACATTTCCAAAACAAGCCACAACATCATCATCAACACCTTCATCATCACCATCTAGATTAACAACATCAACAACAACATCTACAAGTAGTGGTAGTAGTTTAACACCAACTAGATCAGCAACAAATAGATTATCAGGAACATTTCCAAAACAAGTTTCAACAACATCTTCACCTTCATCATCACCAATTAGATCAGCAACACCATTACCACCAACTAATAGCAGTGGTACACCAACTAAAACAACAACTACAACAACAACTACATCATCATTTTCAAGTAGATCAACAATGTCAACATCTATATCAACACCAAATAAAACACCAATTTTATCAACTAGATCACAATCAACATCAGCATTAAAATCAACTAGCTCAACAAGTTCATCATTAAATCATACACCAACCACTACAAGATCACACTCATCATTTAGTAGTCCATTATCTTCACCATCAATGAAATCATCACCAGGTAAAGAAATGTTGGAATTTTGGAAGAAAAAAGAAAATGAATCATCACCAAAAGGTTCACCAAAATTAAGTTCATCACCTTTATCCTCCTCATCACCAAGAATTAGTAGTAGATTATCAACAATTTCATCAACCTCTTCATCATCACCATCAAATTCAACATATAGATCAACATCAACAACAAGCACTCCAACACAATCTAAAAGAATTACATCAACTACAACACCATTATCACCATTACCAAATATTAAATCAAGTTTATCAAATAGTATAACTAATGGTACCAGTGGTAGTGGTAATAATACACCAACTAAATCATCAACACCAACAACTTCATCACCATTATCATCATCACCAAAATCAACTAGAAGACAGAGTATACCAACTTCAACGCCATCACTTTCAAATAATAGCAGTAACAGCACTTTAAATAAACCAAAAACATCAACATCTGGTTTTTCAACATCATCTAGAACTTCATCATCACCAAATAATAGTACAATTAAAAAACCAACTATTCCAAATCCATCACAACAATTTACATCACCAAATAAATCAACCAGTACAACCACTACCACTAAAACCAATACACCAATTAAAATTGAAAATCAAGTTGAAATTCCTACAAAAGTAGTACCAGTAGTAGTAGCAGTAGAAGAAGAAAAAGAAGAAGTTGTTACAGTGGTAACACCAATTGCAGTAGTAGCAGTATTTGAAAAAGAAAAAGATGAAAAAGTAGTTGAAGATGATGAAACAATTTTAAATATACAAAATGAATTAATTATGATTGAACAAAAAATTAAAGAAATTGAATTGGAAGAATCAAAAGAGAAACAACAAGAACAAGTTATTTCAGAAGAATCTATAAACATTAAAGTTGAAGATGATATTACAAATCAAAAACCAACTGATGGTATATTTTTTAGTACTGAACAAAAAACAGATGAATCTGCATCTTCAAACACTGAAGAAGAAGAATCTTCATCTTCCTCAAATTCAACAACCACAACCACTACATCATCATCAATCATAAACACTTTATTAAATTCAAATAAAAAAGGTGGTGATGACGAAGATGAAGATGATCAAGATAAAAATAAACCAACAAAATCAATTGAAAAAGTTGATGATAAAGAACAAGAAAATAAAAATAGTAAAGAAGAAAAAGAAGATGATAAAGTAACAGTTGCAACAGCACCAGTAGTTGAAGAATCAACACCAGTTAAAGTTGAAGAACCAATAGTAGTAGTAGCAGTTAAAGTTGAAGAATCAAATGTTGTTAAAACCACTGCTGAAGATGAAGAAGATAAAAAACGTAAAATTGTTGAAGTTACAAATAATAAGACTGAAGAACCAGTTGAAAAAAAAGTATTTGTACCACCAACATTTACAACGTCATTATCATCACCATCATTAAATTCAACACCACCAACAACAACAGAAAATACCACCACAACATCATCAACACCATCAACAACACCATCAACCACAACAAATTGTACACCATTAAATATTACAACAACAACAACACAACCAATCACATTACATTCATCATTACAATTACCAATTAATATGGGACAATTACCAATTTCGTCAACAACATCAGTACCATCAACACCAACAAATCCAGCATTTGTAAAACCAATATTCCCACAAAGAGATTTAAAAGAAGATACCAAAAAGATTTGGTCAAGATTATTTTCAACATTACCAGTTGGCGTTGATTTACCAAGATTATGTTCATGTATTTCCATTTATAATGATCAAGTTGATAAACAAGTTGATTTAGCATGTAGAGAAGGTGTAAATTATCAAGCAACCTACGCTGAAGATGGAGTGACAGTATTAGTACCACCAACAAAAAAACAAGTTGTAGATATATTATTGGGTCTTAGACAATTATTTAAAGATTCATCTGTTGATAAACATTCACTAAACATTGATAAATCATCTGAATCATTTGTTGAATCGTTTAATCAAATACCCGTCGGTGAATCAACTCCATTATCCAAATTTTTATTGGAAGATTTTGGTGAACAGTCACCAATTCTATCCATTTTAAAAGCATGTAATCAATCAATTATAGCACCATCAGTTATTGAATTAAAATTGGGAATTTGTCAAAGATTAATGTTTAAAGATGCAGGAGGTTGGGTAATCAATGTTCGTGTATTAGATGATGAAACAGTAGTGATTTCACATCAAAAGAAACAACAACATATGGATTTACGTAAAGAAGAAGAATACTTTGAATTTGTTTGGGAATTGGAATTGGTGTTTAATCGTGATCTTTCAAAGTTAAACAATGTAACATTATCAATATTAAGTTTAAATTTTGGTGAAAAAACTAGACAAGATAAAATTGTTGAATATAATTTATTATTTAATAATCATTTAAAAATTAATAAAATTAAACAACAACAAGAACAACAACAACAATCATCAACATTATAAATAATAATCTCACCATCATCATTATAATAACACTAAAACATTTTAAAAAATAAATAACTAAAATAAAAATAAAATAAAATTTAAAATATTAAAAAAAAAAAAAAAAAGAGATACTATTCATCATGATTCAATACCTTTTAAAAGATTGAGATATTTTTGGACCGAATTCCCACAAAAATAAGTTTTTATTTTATATTAAATAAATTATGATATCATTTTAAAAGGTATATTTTTAACTTTATTATTGATGAGACAAAATAATATTTTATTTTAAAGTAAAAAAGTAAAAATTTAATCTATTAATACCTCTTTTAAAAATACAAATAAAAATATTGTTTTGAAAAAAAAACTTTTTGTTTGTTGTAATTAATTCTAAAAAAAAAAAATGAAAAAATGAAAAAAATTGAATTCAATTTTTTTTTTTTTGAAAACGATACAATTATCAATAATACACAAATAAATACAACAAATATATAAATAATGCATCATGGACATCATAATAGTAGATATCATCATAATGTAAATCATTTAAAAAGGCCATTAAAAGGTGGTACTGAAGATGATGATATATTAGAGATTACGCCAATTGGTAGTGGTAGTGAAGTAGGAAGATCATGTGTTTTATTAAAATATAAAGGTAAAAAAGTAATGTTTGACTGTGGTGTACATCCAGCATATTCAGGTTTAGTTTCATTACCATTTTTTGATTCTGTTGAATCAGATATTCCCGATATTGATTTATTGTTAGTTAGTCAGTAAGTAGTAGTGGTGCAAGTAATATCATAATCATCATCATCATCATCGTAATATTAATATATTATATATAATATAGTTTTCATTTAGATCATGCAGCAGCAGTACCATATTTTGTAGAGAAAACTAAATTTAAAGGTAGAATTTTAATGACACATCCAACTAAAGCAATTTATGGAATGTTATTGGCAGATTTTGTTAAAGTATCAAATATAACAAGAGATGATGATATGTTATTCGATGAAAAAGATTTAAATAATAGTTTGGAGAAAATAGAAAAAGTTAGATACAGACAAAAAGTTGAACACAATGGTATTAAAGTAACATGTTTCAACGCAGGACATGTATTGGGTGCAGCAATGTTTATGATTGAAATTGCTGGTGTAAAAATATTGTATACTGGTGATTTTTCAAGACAAGAAGATAGACATTTAATGGGAGCAGAAACACCACCTGTAAAAGTTGATGTGCTAATCATTGAATCAACATATGGTGTTCAAGTTCATGAACCAAGATTAGAACGTGAAAAACGTTTTACTTCATCAGTACATCAAGTTGTTGCAAGGGGTGGTCGTTGTTTGATACCTGTATTTGCTCTTGGAAGAGCACAAGAATTGTTATTGATTTTAGATGAATTTTGGATAGAGAATCCTCAATTACATGGTATACCAATTTATTATGCATCTGCATTAGCAAAGAAATGTATGGGTGTATATCGTACATACATTAATATGATGAATGATCGTGTACGTGCTCAATTTGATGTATCAAATCCATTTGAATTTAAACATATTAAAAACATTAAAGGTATTGAATCATTTGAAGATAATGGACCATGTGTATTTATGGCAAGTCCTGGTATGTTACAATCTGGTTTATCACGTCAATTGTTTGAACGTTGGTGTTCAAATAAACGTAATGGTGTAGTTATACCTGGTTATAGTGTTGAAGGTACATTGGCAAAACATATCATGAGTGAACCCGCTGAAATAACTAGACTTGACAATGTAAATGTACCACTCAACCTAACTGTATCATATGTATCATTTAGTGCTCATTCTGATTTCCTTCAAACAAGTGAATTCATTCAAGAAATTCAACCACCACACGTTGTTTTGGTACATGGTGATGCAAATGAAATGTCACGTTTACGTCAATCATTAGTTGCTAAATTCAAATCAATAAATGTACTCACACCAAAAAATGCTCAATCTGTTGCATTGGAATTCCGTCCTGAAAAAGTTGCAAAAACATTGGGTTCAGTTGTTTCTAATCAACCAACTAAAAATGATATTGTATCTGGTATATTGGTAACAAAAGATTTCATTCACCATATTGTATCAGCAAAAGATATTCACAATTATACAAATTTAAAAACCAATATAATCAAACAAAAGTTAACCATACCATTTGCTCAAACATATCATATACTTTATAGTACATTGGAACAAATTTACGATCCACTCGAAGAATCAAATTTCAATGATGTCAATGACCCCTCCTCACCACTCAAACCAACCATTACAATATTCAACGAAATTAAATTAACATTCAACATTGGTATTTCAATTGTAATTGAATGGAATTCAAATACTGTTAACGATATGATTTGTGATTCTATAATTGCATTGATTTCACAAATTGAATTAAATCCATTAAGTATTAAAGTTAGAAATCCAAATTCACAATCATTAAATAATATTGATGAACATGTTGATAATCAATCATTAACAATTAAAAGTGAAGAAGATGGTAATGGTGATGATGATGATGAAGAAATTGTTAAAGTTGTATCAAAGAAATCTAAAAAGTTGACATCTAAATTTGATTTAATCACAGAAACTAAATTACTATTGCAACAACAATTTGGTGAAATGAAACAAGATGAATTGGATCCATTAAAATTACATTTAGAATTAGATAATCAAAAAGTTGCAATCATTCATCTTGACACTTTAACTGTAGAATCATTAGACCAAAATTTAAAACAAAAACTTGAAAATTCAATTAAAAGAATTAAATTATCTGTAAATCCAATCTTTAATTTATCAAATAATAATAATAATAATAATAATAATAATAATATTAATAATGATAATAGTAATAGTAATAACAACATAAAGAGTATTGAAGATTCAACATCAAATAGTAGCAGTAACGATGATACAATTATGAAAATAGAATAGAAGAATATCAAAATAATTATAATAAAATTTTAAAATTTTTGTTAAACAATTATGTTGTTCATATGTTATTATTAATATCTATCAAAAATCACACGACTTTGAAATTTACTAAAAAATTCTATATCCGCAACCACACGCTAAAAGTGCAACCAGACACGTTTTTAAATATCTTGGTCAAATTAAAATAAAAATAAATAAAAAAATAAATAAAAAAAAAAAAAGATTCGGTTGAAGTTTTTGTTGCTAATTTTTTTTTTTTTTTGTTCTTGAGCAGAATTTAGTTTTGGTCTTCAGATGTTAATTTATTTATTTATTTATTCACTTATGAATACTCATTTTATTGTATAATTACATATAATATTACATTTGTAAAAAAAAAAAAAACATACACAAATAATAAAGGTAAACTATTAAAGAAATAAATATTCACACACACACACATTCACACCAAAACCAATCTACATTCAACGTTGTAGTATTAAATAAAAATAAATAATGCAATATACCCATTCATACACATTATACATATATATGGTGATTGTAGTTTGACATCATTGCAATTATCACATGTACAAAAAAATTCCACACTATAAAGATACATAAATCGTATATGTGTGTTATTTTTTATTATTTTCTATAGAAGTGAAATGATTAACTACACACACTATAACACACACACATTTATATAACACACTCTCACACACAAAAATCATAAAAATACACGTATATACATGTGTGCGCCTATAATATAAAATTAAAATAATATTTGTATTTAAATAAATTAATTATTTTTTAAATTTTTTAATTTTTGTATGGTATCAAAAAGTAAACACATAACTAATTTTAATTAATTATACAATAGAATAAGTGTGTGCGAAAATAAATAACAATAGTAGTAAAAATAATAATAAATCTATTTTTTTATCTGTATAGTATATAGAATAATTTAGAAAGAAATGGGTAAATTAAAATTAAAAAGACCACAAAATATATCACTTAAAAATATGTTTTCAAAAGATACATATCAAAAAGTAGTTAAAAAATGTACAGCAATGTTTGGATCAGATTATAGATCTATGGCATTATTTCGTGTTGCAATGGCACTTTGTGTAATTGGAGATGTAATTGAACGTGCAACAGATTTACGTGTAATGTATTCAGAGTATGGTATTATGCCAAGACATTTAATTATTGCAAAGTATAGTAGTAATTATTTTGCACCAATTCATTTAATAAATACAAGTGTTCATTTTCAAGCTATATTATTTGCATTACATATAATGTTTGCATCTTGTATGTTGGTTGGATACCGTACTAAATTGTTTTCCATTTTAACTTGGTTTATGACAATTTCATTACAAGCATACGTTGGTGTTGTTGGTCATGGAGGTGATGTATTCTTTAGAATGATGTTATTTTTAAATATTTTCATCCCAAATGCTCATTACTTTTCAATTGATAATGCAACTTTCTTTTCCGATAATCAACAAACTAAATCAAATGTAAATGCTGCCATAAACTTGACTGAACCTGATCATTCTTTATTATCTCCATTACAACAACAACAACAACAACAACAACAACAACAACAACAAGCACAATTACAAGCACAACAATCACAACAAACTCAACAACAAGGTGATTCAAATCAATTACCTTTATCACCATTACAAATTCAACAACAACAATTACAACAACAACAACAACCATTATTAACTCAAATTGATGGTAGTAATGTTATTGGATCAAATGAAACTGATATTGATATGGGTGAAATTGCCAATGGTAATGATAGAATAATGGCACCAAAGAGAGATCCTGATGTTAATCGTTTCCTTTCATTTGGTACTGCTTGTGTCATTTTACAAATGGGTTGTATGTATGTTGCTTCATACTTTCATAAAACTGGTGTTGAATGGGAAAATGGTGAAGCCACTTTCTACGCTATCACTTTGGATTACTTTGCAACTGATTTTGCTAGATTTTTATTAAATTTCCGTACTCCTCTTAGGTATGTTTACTTATTTAACAATATTTGTACATTTTTTAAATACGCTATATGTACTAACTTTTAATCTATTATTTAACACTACAGATTATTAACAATTGCAGTAGCAAAATGGGAATTAGTAGGAATATTCTTTATTGCATCACCAATTTTCACTGATTGGTTTAGATTATTTGGAGCATTAGGATTCATTGCAATGCATGCAGGTTTTGTAGCATGCTTACGTTTGGGTTTATTCTTTTTCGTTACAGCATGTGCTCAACTTATAAATATACCAACATCTGCATGGGAAGTATTTTTTGCATGGACAGATAAAAAAATATTAAAAGGTCAACGTCCAACTCGTGTTTATTACAATATTACAAGTCCAATTAGTCAAAAGATTGCATTGGTATTGAAAACATTTTTCATTATTCCTGGTCATGCTCAATTCTCTCCATTGGATAATATGATTAGAGAAGAAGATTCAATTAATGGTAATGTTGCAGCATATTCATTAACTTCATCTGGTGATCATTCTGATGATGACGATGATAGCAGTGCTGATAAATTACTTGGTGGTGGTCGTCGTCGTGGTAATAATAGTAGTAGTTCCATTAATGGTAGTCATAATACAATTGTATCACCAACAACATCAGGTTCATCAATGTTTGGTAAAGATTTAGTTGGTGATGATTGGTTAGTTACAATTGATGCAAATGGTATTAGAAAACGTAATATTTATGCATTGAATTACATTGCAAGTAAATCCATATTACTCTTACCATTTTCAAAAGCATTCTCTTATGTACCAGCCAATGCATGTGAAATATCAACCAAAGTAATGCAATTAATTCATAGTCGTTCACAACAATCACAAGTAACATCAAGCGGTAAAAGATCACTTTATCAAAAGAAAAAGAATCCAGCAGCACAACCACGTCGTATCTATGGTATTTTGAATAATATTTGGATGGCTTTCCTCTGTTGGTTTATTTTATCATATAATTTCAATACATTCAAAATCAATTTAGGTTATAAATACGAATACAATCAAATGGCATATATATTCCGTATTGATCAAGGTTGGAATATGTTTTCACCTGCACCACCAAAAACTCATTGGTGGCATGTAATCCATGGTGAACTCGATGATGGTACTAAAGTTGAATTATTTAAAGATGAAGGTTTATTCAAATTTGAAATTAATAAAGTTGTCAACTTTGATAAACCAGATCCATTCTATAAATCATATGGTAATCATAGATGGTTTAAATATTGGGAAAATGGTTTCAACTCTGGTAATTCTGATGCTATTAGATTGGAATTGGGTCGTTATATTTGTAGAGAATTTAATACAAAACATTCTGGTGATGAAATGTTATATAAATTTACAATTTATTTCGTACATGAATTCCAACATTTAGATGGTACTGTAACTGCATCTCAACATCAATCTTTATGGAATCATATTTGTTATGAAAAATAAAATAAAAATAAAAAAAATAAAATAAAAATATAATTATACATAAAAGAAACAACACATAAAAAATTAAACAAAAGTGGCTAATCGCAATCACCACATACGATCATAATCAAATTAATTAACATTAAAAAATATCTTGTCGTTTTTTTTTAAAAAATGTATTTGGAATTTCTGCTGGCCTTCCATAGAAACATAAATATCCACTTTTTTCGAGCTCGATCAACGATTTGGATTGGTATTGATGAAACGTTATATTTTTTATTGAGTATGGCATCTAAATAAGTTTGACATACTCCTCACTGCACATAAAATATTTTTCATTTTTAAAATTATATAACATACATATATACAGTATACATATATAATAATTAAAAATGAATAGATTTATATATTTTTTGTTATTTTTAAATATTTTTAATATTTTACAAATAAATGCACAATTTGTTCAAATAACACCAGATAATGCAGTACTATTTAAAACTCGTGGTGATATTAAATTTACTGGTGGTCCAATGTATTCCACAACAACATCATGCTCTTTTAATTATGATTTATCAGGATATGATTCTGAAGGATCTGGATTAAGATCTGGTGTAGTGAGTAATGATTCAAATGCATATTGTTATCGATCAGGAAGTGATGGAGCTGGTACCAATTATTATACATGTGGTATATCAATGCCATTACTTCAAATTGTTACATACACATACACTATAACCAGTAATAACGATATTTCTACCACTGTTCAAATAACTCAAGAATGTAAAGGTAATTGATTATTAAAAAGGTATTATATAATATAATAATATATTCCACAATTTCTTATACTATTTTTGTTTTTTTAAAATTAGGATATGACGAAAATTTAGTAACTGCAACAGTAGCTGAAGATGTAATAAATTTTAAAGACGGTGCTTTCATGTCAAACCTATTAATTACTGGATTTGAAAGTGTTGAGGGTATAAGAATGATAACAGATACTATGATTGGACAAGCACAACAAATAAGTCAACAAGGATTCATATTTTTTTGGAATAATGGATTCATTATGAACAATTTAAATACTACAGTAACTGGTTCAATAACAGCTGGTACAAAAGTTATATATTTCTCTACTAAATCAAGTTACCAAGATAGTATGTATTTTAATATTATTTAAATTACTATCAAGACCAATATTAACACCCAAATTTCTTTTTTAATATTATTTAAAT
Source organism: Dictyostelium brefeldianum (assembly GCA_013375695.1). Taxonomy (NCBI): domain Eukaryota; phylum Evosea; class Eumycetozoa; order Dictyosteliales; family Dictyosteliaceae; genus Dictyostelium; species Dictyostelium brefeldianum. The sequence continues at coordinate 5,847 of JABXES010007695.1, read as the reverse complement.
TTCATAGTTGACATTGGGTTATTACCAGAATTTCCAATTGAAACAACGTATTATCCAAGTAATATATTAAGTGGTCAAATTTATAATCAATTTGGTTATGATTATGTCCCAGTGTTTGAAACTAGAATAAAAACAAATATTCCAAGACCATATCAAATGCTTACAATTGGTAAAATAACTCCATATATGAATGGTTTATTTACAGTACCACTAAAAGGTGTAAAAGGCGACATGATGTATATTGGTTTTTTCCCAAAGGATGCTGCTTATTTTAATGGTTTAGTTCCAAGAGAGTTTACAATGACTAATCAAGTGGGTGGCGGAGTTATAAATGAAGCATTTAATGCATCTATTCAATGTAAGTAATAACAACAATACTACAAGTTTTCATATATTTACAAAAACAACAAACTAATACCACTACGACTAGTTTATTACCCACCATATATGACAGGAAGATACGGTGAACCAACTGTAACCCTTGCTCTTGATGATACAGTAAATATTCCATTTCCAATTCTCACATTGTCATATTCATTCTATCCATATAAATTTACTGAACAACAAGTAGCAATTGATAGTCGTGTTGTAGCTAAAAGATTCCCATTTGGTTTTGCAAATGGTAATAATAATAATTATAACTATGAAGTCACATTATCAAAAAATTACTATTCTTCAATGTCAGAATACGAAAGATCACTTGAAGTTTCAACATTACCAATTCACGATTTAATTTCCTTACCTTTACCAAATGTAACTACACGTATGTATTTTCACTATTATATTTATATAATTAATTCTTCATTATCAAATTAGATATTAATTTTTTATATCATATTGTTTGAATACTCAGCACCAAATTTAACAATACCTCAATTAATTTCATATGAATTTGTTCAATTGTCATCAACTAGAAATATTTTAAAACTTGAAATTGTTTCATTAAACGGTATAAAATTAATTCAATATAGTGCAATGAAAATAACGATACCATTAGCTTCAATGACAAGTGGTACTATATATAATGGTAAATTTGAATTCTCATTTAAAACAATATCATATGATACTCCTGAATATTTATTTATAGTGGATATTTATGATAATACATTGGCTTTGACATATGGTTCATCAATCAGTGGTTCACAATTATTCTATAAACCTTCAACTTATCTTTTAAATCGTATGTATTATCGATATTAAAATTATACAACATTGTTATTAATTCAATTTTATAAAACTTTTTTTAGCAACATTAAATGCTACTAGTTTTAGAGGTATTTCATTTTTACATAATGATATAAATTTAGTTAATGTATCAAGTTATAATGAAATATTTGTAGAAGCAAGAGATATTCCAATTAATACACCAATTTGTTTAATTTTAAATGATCCAATTTCATATTGGCTCTATGAAGTTGAATTGTTGAATACTACATGTTTACCATTATCATACAATGTTTCAATTAATGCATTCTCTGGTAAATTCGTTGTACCAAAAAATAACATATTTGGTGAAATTACATACAACCTTATGTACGGTATAAAAGGTTATGTTTTTAGTAGTACTTCAATGTTACGAGTTAGCGATTCATGTATGTATAAATATATATTGTATTTATTAATCTTTAAAATAGGAATTACTTATTAATTTTTTTTATTTGTTTTTTTCAGACCTTGATAATCAAGGACCAATATTTACAGCAATTACAAAGATTGGTCAAGATTTATTAATTTCAAATACTGATAAAGTTGGATGGAGATTTAAAATTGAAGATGATTATAATGGATTTGAAAGTGGTATAATTGTTGCTAAAGGTACAGTTGATTCTTCAAATTATACATTTACTTTCAATGTAAATGATGTATTACCAGGTGGTAATAAATATATTGGTGAATATGAATTTTTAATTCAAGTAGATGCACCATGTATTACACAATCTTTCCAAATTACAAACGTTATTTTAATTGATACAAATGGTCAAAAATCACGTTTCAATTTATTTTCAGTATCTACAAATCCTGCAACAAGTCCATTTTATAAATATTTTTATAATGGTGTAAATGCAATTGATATTTCAAATTTATCATTTAAATGTCCAACACCAGTTCCAGATACAAAAAATGTTGAATTAATACTATTCACTGCTTCATCATCCTCAGCTACTTCAATTGATGTTGGTATTCTTGATAGATCAATTACATTTGATTTTGAAGTATCTACTCCAGAAAGTGGAATAAAACAGGGTCAAAGTCCAGTTGTATACATATTAAGTAGTGTAATGGGTATTGAAGAATGCATATCAACGTTTGATTCAAATACAACTACAAGTGCAAAATTCAAATGTACATCTAATTTACCTGTTGGTTTTGGCTATCCTGGTAATTTATTATTCTCTGTTTATGGATTCATTTCAAATAATGGTGCATACTATGGATTTTCAAGTGATAAATTAAAGAAATTAAATTTCGATTATTACACTGAAACAAAATTGACAATTGGTACTCCAATTTTAACTGGTCTTGGTGAAGAAATATTTTCAACTGGTGGTAAATTAGTAATTTTAGGTTACTCATTACAAGATACCAAACATGTTTTAGTCCAATATTTAGATGGTGTAATTGGTGGTAATCAAACATCAATCCCTGTATCGATTCATTCATCTGGTGTCGTAATTAATGATGTTAGAGAATCAACTGGCGACATTAAAATTGTAATTGTTACAAACTCCAACATTGAATCAAATGAATTAATAATTTCTCCAATTAGATATGGTGCAGACATTCAACCTACTACAACAACTACTGGATCTCCTATTTCTACTACATCAAGTACTACTACTACTGGTTCAACTACTGGTTCTGCAACTACTGGTTCTACAACTACTGGTTCTACAACTACTGGTTCTACAACTACTGGTTCATCAACTACAGGTTCACCACCAACTAATCCACCACAAAAATGTTTAGGTAATCCACAATGTGGTGGTGATAAACAAGGTTATTGTACTCCAAATGGTTGTATTTGTTATGCACCTTGGATTGGAAATACATGTACATCTCAAATCATTGTTGTACCACAACCAACTACAAATAATACTTTCCCATCAATTGAAATACCAATTGATAGTCCAAGTACTGGTACAAGTTCAACTACATCAGGAAGTAATAATCCAGAATCAAACATATTCTTTAAATCATTGATTTCATTAGTATCATTAAGAGAAGTTGATTTTAAATTTAACCAAGTTAAAAATTATTATTTTGAAAAATGGATATTCACACCATTATCAAGTACAAAGAATCAATATTTTACAAGTGTTCCAGTAACAGATAAAAATTCACAAATTACATATACAAATGTCACAGCAACTTTAGAATGGTTTAATTCATCTACAATTGTTGAATTTGCAAATTCAAAATTAACAATGAATCCATCATCAATTAAATATACAATTGAAATTAGTGCATATCCATTCGCAAGTAATTTAAATCAATTACAATTGATAATGTCTGCATTATTTGAATCTTCAAAAACCGATGACGTATGCTCAGTTAAAGAATTTGGTAATACTACATCTGGTGATAATTCAAATTTCATTAAAATTCAAATTGAAGATCGTGCATTGTATGGTCGTTTTATTAAACGTGCAATAATTGATGGTCAAATTAAATCTGTTGAAAATGTTTTATTAGATTCTTCTTTAAATTCAATTGAAACTTCATCAAAATCACAATCATATATTGGTATTCAAATTTATCAATATCAAACATCTGTAACTATTGATCCGGATTTCTCTGTAATCATTGATTCAACACCTGCATCAAATCAAGAAAATTCAATTTGTGATTCCAATTCATCTGGTTTATCAGCTGGTCAATTAGCAGGTATTATTATAGGTTCAATTGCATTTGCTTCTGTAATCGTTGTCTCTGCATTATACCATTTCAAAAAGAAGAAAAAGGATAAATCATTTAAAAATAAAATGATGAACATCTCTACAAATAAATAAACTTTAATTAAAAATTAAAAACTAAATATATCAATAATAACATTTTACTTTATTTTTTAAATATCAAAAATTAATTTCTTAAATATTTGTGTGCCAAAACAAAAAAATGAAAATTATAAAAATTTAAAAAAAAAATAAAAAATTAATTAAAAAATTTATTCATCAAAAATATGATCCGTTTTTCAAATATAATAAAGAACACAACTAGAACAGGTTTTATTATCAATACAAATAAATGTTCAACTCAACAATTTATAAATAACAAAACAACTACATGTAGTAGTGGTAATAATAATAATAGATACTTTTTTAGTAAATTATTTGGAAATATTGAAAATGATACAACAAGTGAACCAGTTACAAAAGAGATAACTAAAACATTAAACTATCCAGTTAATCAAGTGTATAAAGTAGTTTTAAAAGTTGAAGAGTATAAAGATTTTTTACCATTTTGTGCAGAATCAAAAATAATTAGTAAATCACCACCATCAAATACATTTGAAGCAGAATTAGAAGTTGGACAAGGTGCAATTAAAGAAAGTTATATAAGTAAAGTTGTATATAAAGAAAATGATTTCATAGAATCAACAGCAACAGATACAAATCTATTTCATAAACTTGTTAATAAATGGACATTTAAACAAGGTCCAACCTCAAATACATGTATTGCAAATTGTAAATTACTATATCAATTCAAATCACCATTCTATGCTACAATGATGGATAAATTCTTTGCTTCCTCTTTAGACACTATGATTGATTCATTTGATAAACGTTGTGATGAAATATATGGTTCATCAATTAACAAACATAATAATAATAAAAACAAACATAATAAATAGTAGTAATAGTAATAACACAATACCAATAAACATATATATCTCTTTCTTATTTATTTATTTATTTTCTAATTTTGTTAAAATTTGAATTTGTTCTAAATCTTCTAAATCTTTTAATAACTTTGCAACGTTGTAACGAAGTTTATGAAAATTGTCGATTGAAACTTCAAATACTTTTCCATTCATTTCCATCATAATAACTGGATTTAAAACTCTAGATGTAAAACTACTACTAATAATAACATCAACTCTCCATTTAAATGTTGATAATTGTGGAAATAATATTTTATCATTATTTGATTTCTCTGCTAAATCTTTAAATCTATATATGTGGATGATATATTAGTGAGTGTATTGATGGTATGATTGACCGGTAGAGTGGGTACTTACTGAGTATTATATATATTTGTTAAATCAGTTATTAATGGTTGAGGTAATTTTAAATCTGTAATGTCAGATACAAAAGTTTGATTATTTATTTTCTTTTTTAATGCAATTTTTAAAATATAGTATAAACCAGTAAAGATAATTGAAGAGTGATTTGGATCAACTTGTTTTTCACTTGATGATATAGTTAACTTATCATGAATTGCATCTGTAATTTGAGTGAGTTTATCATTTTCTTCTTTTTTAGTTAGATTGATTTTCTTTGTTTTCATATAAAGTACAACCATTGATAATATATCTTTAATAAATGCATGTTCAAATTTTGAACACACTGGTACCATATTCTTTACTTCTGATGGTATATTATATCCTAAATATGATACACGTTCTGTCATCTTTTATTATTATACAATCACCCAACCAAATAAATAAATAAATAATATATAAAAAAAAAATAAAAATATAAAAAAAATTGAAAATTCATTTTCTTTTTTCAATTTTTTTTTTTTTTTTTTTTTTTAATTTTTTTTAGTTTTTTTTTAAAAAAAAGTGTGTATGTTTGTGTTGAACCGCTGGGCCGCGGCCCCCGAGGGCGGGGGGGGAGGGGGGGG
>JABXES010007689.1:0-17475 GCA_013375695.1 Dictyostelium brefeldianum | reverse complement strand
ATTATTATTTGTTATTTGTTATTTAATTATTATTTTTTGTTGAATTATTATTTTTATTTGAATTTTATTGAATTATTACTGTTTTTGTGTATTTATTTGTATTTATATGCTACCATTTAATTAAATTTTAGATTTTAAATATAATTGATTATATCTTGATAATGCCCATAATGGGAAAATATTTTTATAATTTGAATAACTAATCATACAATTAAAATTGAAAACACCAACGATTGATTCTTGTGGGAAATCACCATTTGGATATTGACGATTAATGAGGAATTTAATACCACGTTCAATACATTCTCTATCTGGATATTTAGCAGCCATCAAAGTGAGTAATGCCCAACCTGTATTTACAATTTGTGATTGTTCATGTTGAACGTATGATTTAGTTACATTTGATTTGAATGATTCACCCCAACCTCCGTCTGGTTTTTGTTTTGAAACTAAAAATTTACATGCTTGAATGATACATGGTGATGATAATGGTTCACCTGCTGCAACTAAACCTTCAACACCAAACCAAGTACCATATGTAAAACAAATACCCCAACTACCGATCCATGATCCATCTTGACGTTGAATTGATTTAATAAATTTAACACCACGTGAAATGGAATGCGAGATTTCTTTTATACGTGGATGTGATGGTGCATGTTTACGGAATGATGTCATTGCTTGAATACATGCTGAACTACATTCAACATATGAATAATCAATCATAATATTACTGAAAACTTCTGATGGATTGAAACTTTCCAACCAATTTGGACCACGTTTATTTTCATAGGAAGCCCAACCACCATCTTTATTTTGTAATGTAAGGAGTACATTGATACCATCAGCAATTCTATCCAATGAAATTGGATTGATAAATGATAATTGACGAAGTGCCAAGGCAGATTTAATTCCTTCTGCAGTACAATCAGAAATTGGCCAACCATGGTCAACTGTCGAGAATGGCCAAGCACCTTTTGAGAAATGACGATGATATTTATCCATCATTGGTGCATCATCAGGTACTTGAGAAATATCAAGATACTCGTTTGAACGTTTCATACAATCTTTAAATTGATTGGCAATACCAGATTCCAACATTGCTTGAATGGTGAAAGTTGTATCCCAAAGTTGACTTCCATTGTAACCTTGCATTTTCATACCATCAGCTGCTAACCAAAGGTAATCTTTTAAACGGTCAGCATGTTTATAGAATGCAGGTGATTTACCTTCACGATCCCAAACACATAACATGTTTATTGTTTTATTTACTGGACCAATGTCAATGTATTTAGTTTGTTCATCTTCATAACGAATATGATCAAATGTGTAATCTACTGCTTTATCTCTCAACCATTTTGAATGAACTTTTTCATAGACATTCAATGATCCATTAATAACATTTAACAATGAAGTGTGTGGATTGTACATATCCAATGATGAAATATTGTTTCTTTGTTCTGCCCAATTGATCTTTTCATATTCTACGAGGTAAATTTCATTACGTAATTCTTTTACCAATGGTGTTAATTCACATGTTGTCTTTTTAGCGTAAATATAACTCATTGGTAAATAAACCATTCTACAATGACACCACCATCTACCTGGTGCAATTGGTAAATTGTATGGAAGTAACCAAAATTCAATTGGAATTGGATTCAACCCATTCCAATCATAAACATTTAATGTTGATAACCAAAATTTACCCCATGATGGTATACCTGTTGCTCCTCCATTTGCTCTTAAAAATGTTCTTGCTTTGGTTACTGCTGGATGATCTGCTGGTAATCCTAAAATTCTTAATGATACATATTGTAAACATGTTCCAAAAATATCTGAATGTGCTTCAATATGACTAATGTTAGTCAGTAGATAAGATATATTAGTATTTCATATGACATTTAGATCTGTATTATTGGTTTGATTTGATTTGTACTTACAGACCCCAACCACCATCAACTTTATTTTGTCTATTTAATAAATATCTAATAATTTCTCTTTGGAATGGTTCAGGTAATTGATAACCAGTGATATAACAAGTAATGATTAAACCTGGTAATAAAAACATTGGACCACCATAATCACCTGCCCAATGACCATCTTCAGTTTGAACTGCTGAAAAATATTGAAATGCTTTTTGAATTGCTTCTTGAGGTGTTTGTGCTTTAATTAAATTACAACCTTCTGGAACATGTGTACCCTATTTATAATAAAAAAATATCAAATTAATATATATATAACTTGTTGATTACTGATCATCAATCATGATTTTGAAGGTGGTGTTACATACTGGTTCTTTTAATGATAATAAATGAATATCAACATCAGTTGGTACTTTCTCAACATCAGAATATTCCCAAACTTGTCTACCTCTATCAACTTTTAAACTCCAATGTGTCATAATTGAATTTGAATTGAATTTTAATAATGATCGTTTTATCAAAAATAAATTTCAATTGAAAAAAATTGAAAAAAAATAAAAATAAAAAAAAAAAATCTTTTTCAAAATTGTTTGTGATATTTGATGGTTGATAGCGAATTATCACATGTTTTTTCACAAGGTTATTTTGGAACAAATTAAATTTCCCAAATCTGTTTAATATTTGAAAAGACATACACACAAAAAAATAGATAAATAATAATCATATGATGTTACACATTAATCTTAATTATATAAAAAAAAAAAAAAAGTTTGAAATCACAAATTTATATGACAATGGAAACGAAAGACTTTTTAAAACATGTTTGCACAAATATGTGTTAAAAAAAAAAACAAGAAATATGTTTATTAATAAATGAAATGTTGAAACATTATTAAAAAATGATTCAATTTTAGTTAAACCAGTTGATTCATTACCCATATTACTTGTAGATATTAATAACCATTTTTTTGCTTTGTCTATACTACTTTTTAAATACCCATCTATAATTTGGGTTTATAAAACTTAAATCTAACCAATTTGATAGATCACAATAAATAAAACTTGAATAATACCCAATTTTGATCATTGAAACAAAAAACCACCATTATTTGTGTGCTTTATTTATTTAAAATAGATTAATGATGGTTTTGGTTGATTTGCAAATCATTGATTTCATTACAAATTTCTAAACAATCATTTTTCAATTATTGAATAGAGTAACATCATCCATACTATTTAAAAATTTAAAAATATCACGTTTCTTTTTTTACAAAAAAAACAAATAAAAGAATGAGGTTTTACTACTGAATGTAAGGTTTTGATGAATTTTAGCGTATCCGATAAATAATTAATACTAAAATTATAAACCACCAATAAATAAAAATATTCCATATATTCCATTGGAGCGTTTAAAGCTCGGAATTTCCCACACCAAAAAAAAAATGAAACAAGGGAAAAAATCAATGGTTTTTAAATAAAATTCAATGCCACCTTATTTATTAATTTACACAAATCAACGCACACAAACACATAAAATGTTCAAATTAATTTTATCTCTTTTATTCATTGCTTTCATTTCAAGTATGTATTAAATTCATAATTATACAATAATGATAAATATCCGCTAGCAACACATATTAATATATAATGAAATTTTAGTGAGTTATGGTCAAGCTATTCAAACTGGTAAATGGGGTTATACTAGTATGAGAGTTGGTTCAAATATTTGTCAAAATTCATATGCTACAAATTATACAATGACACAACAACCAACTGGTTATCAACTTGTAAGTTCACTAGGTCAAATTACTTTAATAAATGTAACAGTTGCAACTGATGGATCATGGGTAGGTAAAGCAGGATTATATTACATTAATGGTGGTTTTTCTGGTTTCACACTTGCAAAAGGTGTTGTTTACAATCAATATGCGTTCCGAGCTGTTCTTTTTCCTTCACCATCAGGTAATTTCAAAGGTTCAACAAATTATTACAGTTTTGAAGGTTGTTCATCAACTTTATTAAAAGGAGCAGAAGAACAAGAACAAGAAGTTTACAATTATTAAAAGCAGTTTCCCTGTTTCCCTCGCTGCCGCTCTTTTATCTGTACATAAAAAAATAACATTACTTTTTTGATTTGTTCCAACGAAAAAATAAATGGCTTTTTATTTTTTTTTACAAAACATTTTAGTAAATAAATAATATAAGGTTGAATAAGTAATGTAAATATTACTTGAAGAAGGTTGACATTCAGCTGATATTTCATATGAAGTTGTTGAAATACATTGAATTGTATATGTTGTATCAGTAATTGATACTGGTTACTATTTACACATTTGAATTTAATGTTTATCAAAGGATATACGCAACCAGAGTCAATTTTATTTGATATTTTAAATTGCAATTGATCAGATAATTTTGGAATTGATGGATTTGGAAGAATTTCATTACATAGTAGTAAGAGTGTTGTGTTTAAAAAAAAAAAAAAAAAAAATAAAACAAAAAATTTAAATTTCATGCCCAATCCAAATTGCGATTGTTTTTTTCTCATAATTTACAATTATAGTTATAACCTTTTCACACATTAAAACAATATTAGTGTCTATAAGAATCACATGTATTTTTTAACCTTTAAAAAAATAGTTTATTTGTTGTATATTTAATATATATTTAAAGAGCTAATGCGGATAATAATGCAGTGAATAATATAGCAGATGTAGTTGAAATTAAAGTATTTGCAGATGAACTATCAGGTTTTTCAGTTGGTTCTGGATCGGCAATACAAATAACAGAGTATGTGGTATCTGCAATTGGGACAATTGATTTACTATCAACACAAGTAAATGGAGTTGATTTTACAGCAGTAGCTGCACATTGAGTATCAGTAACAGCGAAAGTATCAAAATTGAATACATTGGTACTACCAGATGTTGATTTAATATTGATTACAGAATCACATGCTGATGTACATTTATTTACAGATAATGTGGATGCTAATGTTTTACATGTATCAGTTGCTGAGTTTGTTACATTGAAATTACTATAGGTAGTTGCTGCATTGGTTGATGCAATAATTGCAATGATTAAAACTACTAATGATTGAGCGAATTTCATTTTATGATTTTGTTTGTATTTATTTATTTAAATTTATTATTTATATTTATTTAATTGATTTTGTTTTTATTTTATTAAATGTTTAAAAAACATAAACTATTTATAGTTTTTAATGTTCCCTTTTTTTAATCCATTTGTAATATAACAGCACTGTACCAATATTGTCGTGGTTAATTATTTAGAAAACAGAAAACCAAAATTTCAATTTTGTTAAAATTATTCTTTAATTTTGGAGAAATCAAAATATCAATTTTAGTTTTTGGCAAAAAAATAAACTCATTGCTGCGCTGTTAAAAAAGTTTATAATAAAAATATGGATTAAAAATTATCAAGTGATCTTGTTATGATAATTTATAAAAATAATCGAGATATGCCCCTGAGATTATATGAAATTTTTAAAATTTTGATCTTTTTTATTTTCCTATATATAAAGAAATAAAGAAATTATATAGTAGTATACACAACATTGAAAAGACAAGTGATGAATTACATTCTTTCTTTATTGATTAACAAATATGAATTCATATTCATTTAAAATATAGTTTAATATTGTACTTTTTTAAAAAATTATAATTATTTATTTTAATAAATTTTTAAAGAGCTAATGCAGATAATAATGCAGTGAATAAAACAGCTGAGGTGGCAATTAATGTGTTTGCTGATGAACTATCAGGTTTTTCAGTTGGTTCTGGATCAGCAATACAAACAACAGAGTATGTTGTTGTACCAATTGGAATAACTGATTTACCATCAACACAAGTGAATGGAGTGGTAACAACTGCGGTGGCAGCACATTTAGTATCAGTAACAGCGAATGTATCAAAATTGAATTGGGTGGTACTACCGGTAACTGGTTTAATTGTAATAACTGAATCACATGCAGCAGTACAAGTACTAACTGGTACAACGGATGCTAAAGTTTTACATTTATCAGTTGCTGAATTTGTTACATTGAAATTACCATAGGTAGTAGTAGCAGCATTGGTTGATGCAATAATTGCAACGATTAAAACTAATAATGATTGAGCGAATTTCATTTTTGTGATTGTGATTGATTATTTGATTATAAAATATTTAAATTTGTATATTTGATTTGTTTGATTGAATGGTTTTTTTTTTTTTTTGATAAAAATATTTTCTATTTATATTTTTTAATATATCCCTTTAGAAAAATTTAAAAATAACGAATATTGTCGTGGTCAATTATTTAGAAAATCATCTCCACCTAAATTTCTATTTTTTTCTTTAGTTTTAAAGAAATCAAATTGATTTTTAGTTAAAGAAAAAAGAAAAATCAAATTTGGTGCAGTGCTGTAAAAAAAAAAAGGGTTATAATAAAATTAAGGATTAAACACGATAAAGTGATCTTATTATAATAATTTTTACCGATATCTGATCAAAAAACCTGGGAATATCTAAAATACTCCAAAAATAAGTTCTTTATTTTAACATTACATATTTAATATAAATAAAAGATAAATTTTTATACTTGATTATTATATTAATTCTTGAAGTTTAACATGTTAATTAATGAGAAGTTTATTAGGAAATGATAAAAAAACAATTTAGATGAAATACAATTTAATTTACTTTTTAATTTTATTTTTTAAAATGATTTTAATATATTTAAAGAGCTAATGCGGATAATAAAGCAGTGAATAATATAGCAGATGTAGTTGAAATTAAAGTATTTGCAGATGAACTATCAGGTTTTTCAGTTGGTTCTGGATCGGCAATACAAATAACAGAGTATGTGGTATCTGCAATTGGGACAATTGATTTACTATCAACACAAGTAAATGGAGTTGATTTTACAGCAGTAGCTGCACATTGAGTATCAGTAACAGCGAAAGTATCAAAATTGAATACATTGGTACTACCAGATGTTGATTTAATATTGATTACAGAATCACATGCTGATGTACATTTATTTACAGATAATGTGGATGCTAATGTTTTACATTTATCAGTTGCTGAATTTGTTACATTGAAATTACTATAGGTAGTTGCTGCATTGGTTGATGCAATAATTGCAATGATTAAAACTACTAATGATTGAGCAAATTTCATTTATGATTGTGTTTTTATTTAAATAAATATATTATTTATTTGATTTTGTGTTTATTTGATTGAATGTAAAACAAAAAATAAACTATCTGACTTATTTATAGTTTTTATTATTTCCCTTTTAGTCCATTGGAAATATAACACTTAGCAAATATATTGTCGTGGTCAAATATTAGGAAAATATGACCACAACACCTAAATTTTAATTTTTTTTCTTTAGTTTTAAAAAAACCGGATTTCATTTTTTTACAATAATTTTTTGTTTGCAAAGCTGTTAAAATTTTGTATTTTTTTTTATTATAAAAAAAGGACAAAACAAGATCATGTGATCTCATTATGATAATTTATATTTAGATTTGTAATTATCACTGTGCAACATATCATGATTATTAGATTTATGTTTTTTATTTAATTTTTTTCAACTGAAAATAATTAAAAGATTTATACTTTTTTATTATTATAATTACCAATATTTTAAGAGTGAATTTAGAAAAAAATATAAAATATGAATAATATTATTGATTAATTTAGATAGTTGGAATTGATATTTTAATTAAATATTTTTATTTATTTTTTAAAATTATAAAAATATTTATTGTGACATATTTATTCTTTAATGTGGGTGCGTTTGAATAAATATTTATTTAATACAATTTTGCTAACCCACATTTTTATGTTGAAACTAATATTTAACACTCTAAAAATAAAACACACTTTATATTTAAATTAATCGGTAAGTAATAATTGACTATCATGATTACCACTCTATTACCTCAATACTAATTTACTTTTTTTAATATGTATTCAAGTAACAATTAAACCAGAACATTTTCCATTTTGTAAAATTGGTTCAACAATTAATGTTGAAATTAATTTTCAAACACCAAAATTTAGATCAAGAAAACTTTAAAAAGTATTTTACACTTAACGAAATAACGAATCATTATGAAATAACATCAACTGCTGCAATAGATGGATTTTATTTAGATTCATTCATCAAAGATTCAATGTATAATGGTTATTCTTATGAAGTTAATGCAACTAAAACTTGTGCTGAAACAATTGCAACTTATATGTGTTCATATACATTCATCGAAATTGGTATGTGTTTATTTATCTGCTTTTTTTTTTTACAACACAAATTTATATGTGTACAATATACTAACACATATAATACCTTGTTATTAATGATATTTAGGAACCAAACCTTGTGTTGATCTTTGTAAATCAGTTATTGAGTGTATACCAGATTATACATATTCTGATGTTAAAATTACACCAGTACTTGATACATGTGAAAGTGAAGGTGAAAATGAAATTGAAACCAATAGAAAATGTTCTATAATTAGTTTATTAAATATGTTATATAAATGGACACCCCTTACAGATGAAACACCATATCCACGTGGTCCATTAAAAGGATCTTTTTTAGCGTTTGGTGTTTTGTGTGGTCTTCTTTCTGTAATTGGTTCAATGTCCATCATTATGAAAGTTCAAGACAAAAACTCTATTCAACCACCAAGAGTTTAAACAACCGTTGTAAAATTACGAATAAAAAATATCTTTTTTTCAAATCTTTTTTTATTTCATCGTAAATATACTTTTTTTTGCCTTTGCTACATTTTATTTTTAACTCTTTCACCATCTTTTATATTAAGAATTAAATATTAATATTTAATTAAAATCATAACACCCTCTTTAATATTTGCATTGTTGTAAAAGTGCAATGTTGATCAACTCATCGTTTTAAAAAAACGGCAAATAAAATATCTTTTTTCTATATTTTTTTTTTTTTTTTGATTTTTTTTGATTTTTTCAAAACATTTCTTTTTTTTTTTTTTTACATATAAAAATATTTTTTTATCTATTTGTATTTTATTTAATAAAAACACAACAATAATCACTCACATAAAACAAAATATATGTATATTATATAAATAAACGACACAATGTATACAAAAATCAATTCAATTTTACTATGTATATGTTTACTAGTAATTTCAAAATTAGGTATGTGGTGGCGAAACACTTGATATATCACAACAGTGTGTCAAATATATATTGTATAAACACTACATTATACTAATTATGATATGATATTATATATAGACTTTTCAACAGCTCAAATAGTACCAATAAGAATTAAACCACAAGATTTTACATTTTGTATAATTAGTTCACCAATTGATGTTAAAATTGATTTTGATGCATCACCATTTATTAGAATTGATGAAACAAAGTTTAATAAAACTACAGCATTTGATAAATATTTTGTATTTGATGGAACTAATTTCAATATGCAACCAGAAGCAATAACAGATGGATTCTTTTTAGATACTTTCATTAACGATACAATTTATAATGGTTATTCATATGAAGTAAATGCAACTAAAACTTGTGCTGAAAGAATTGCAACTTATATGTGTTCATATACATTTGTTGAAACTGGTATGCGTTTATTTGTTATATGCAATATTAACTTTTTCAATTGTGCTTGCACTTAAATGAGAATGCTAACATATATTTTACAATCCAATACACAACAGGAACTAAACCATGTAATGATCTTTGTCAAGCAGTTATTGATTGTATACCAGATTATACATACGATGTTAAAATTACACCAGTACTTGACACATGTCAAAGTGAAGGTCAATCAGGTGGTAATTGTTCAGCAATTAATTTATTATTAAAATTAGATAAATGGGTACCAAAGAAAATCGAACCAGAAGGTATAGAATTATATCCAGGTGGTGTATTAAATGGATCTCTCCTTGGTTTTGGTGTTTTAATTGGTCTTCTTTTAGTTATTGGTTCAATGGCTATCATTATGAAAGTTCAAAATAAGAAATAAGTGAAAAATATAACCATTAAACAACCACTACTACATCCATCATAAACAACAAACAACAACTAAAACTTTATATATAAAAAACAATTGTAATCATACCTTTTTAAACAATCTCTCACTCTTTCATTACTACTCTTTTAAAAAAGTTATTATTATTATTTTATTTAAAAAAAAAGGGATTATCTTTATATGTGATATTTTTATTTATTTTTTAATGCATGTGTTTATGTATAGCAGTTGTTTTGGTTAGTTTTGGGGTGATGGTACTGTTATTTGCGTATTAATATTATTTTTTTTTTTAGTTTGTTTTTGATCTTTTTATAACTCTATTAGAAGAAGAAGAAGAAGATGATTTTGATGACTTTGGTACTTCTTTTTTATCTTTTGAAGAAGAGGAGGAAGTTGATTTTGATGAAGATAATTTTGAACTAGATGATGATGATGATTTTTTATCTTTCAATGATGATGAAGATGATGATTTTGAACTAGATGGTCTTGAAATAGCTGATGTTTTTTTAGCTTGTTGCTGTTTAATTGGTGATTTCTTTCTATGTCTTTCTTCATCTTCAGAACCAGATAAATAAATTTCATCATCAGATGAATCAGCTTGAGATACATCTTCATCTGTTTCATCTTTTCTATTTTGTTTATTAAAAGTAGCATTGGTTGTATTTGATTTCTTTGGTGGTGGTTGTGGTGTTGGTTCAAAATCATCAAAATCGCTTTGAGCAGATTGTAAACCTTCTTCATCTTCAGATGATGAATTTTCGCTCATTTCTTCATCGGAGTCAGAGGATAATTCAACAGTGGTAGCGGAATGGGAAGCAGATTGTGATCTTGATTTAATGGAAGGTGCTGGAAGTACATTTCTTAAAGTTGATGCAGGTGTTGCTTTTTTTGCACTTGAAGAGATTAATTTCTTTTTCTCTTCTCTTTCTTTACGTTCCTTTTCTTCTTTTTGTTGTTTTTTGGTTTCCAATTTATCTTTTTCTTCTCTTGCTCTCTTTTCCTCTCTTTCTTTATCATCTCTTGCTTTCTTTTCTTCTCTTTCTCTTACTTTTTTCTCTGCAGCTAATCTTTCTTGTTCTGCTGCTATTTCCAGACGTACTTTTTCTGCTGCTTTTTCTTTTTCTATTCTTCCTTTTTCTACTTTTTCCAAACGTGCTTTTTCTGCTTTTTCTGTGGCTATTCTTTCTTTTTCCAAACGTGCTTTCTCTGCTTTTTCTGCTTTCTCTGCGGCTAATCTTTCTTTTTCTTCTGCTTTTTCTTTTTCTAAACGTGCTTTTTCTGCTTTCTCTGCAGCCTTTTCTTTTTCCAAACGTGCTTTCTCTGCTTTTTCTGCGGCCATTTTTTCTTGTTTTTCTTTTTCTTTTCTTTCGTTAAATTCTTTTTCTTGATCCTTTAGTTTTTCTTCACTTTCATTTTGTTTATCTGCTCTTTTCTTCTCCAATAGTTTGGCTGCTTCTTCTTTTTCAAATTCTCTAATCTTTTCATCACAATGGCAGTCTGATGCTTTAACGCATGTATTTTCCGATGGTGGATATCCTTTCCATTGAACTACATAATGATATTCATTGTCTATTAAAAATTTATCAACAATCTTTTCAACTTCAAAATCTTCTTCATCTGATTCTGATGAATCATCTTCTGATTCATATTTTCTTTTTTTAGAATTTGATTTAGATGATGAGGTGGATGATGGTGATTTAGATGATTTAGAGGATGATTTTGATGATGATGATTTTGATGAAGATGATTTAGAGGAGGAGGATGATTTTGATGGTGATTTAGATGATGAAGATGATGATGATTTACTAGATTTCTTTGAATCTTCTTTTTCCTTTACTTTTTCTTTTTCAGTTTCTTTATGTTCAGATTTTCTAGTTTTTATTGGTGATGCTTCTTTATTTTTATTATTTCTACTTGTTTTTGGTTTTTCATCTTCAGAATGTTCAGATTCTTCTTTTTCAGATTCAGATTCTGGTGCTGGTTTTGATTTCTTTGATGATGATGATGATGTAGTGGTGGTAGTTGTCGTTGTAGTAACTGGTGATGTTGTGCTAACTGGTGATATAAAACCTGTTCTTGATGCTCTTGATTTTTTTGATGTTGTTGGTTTTATGACATCTTCTTTTTTGTTTGTTTGTGGTGATGATTGAACTGATTCGTCGTCTGAAAGTTCCATTGTAAATGTAGTTTTTGTTGTAGTTGTTGTTGCTTCTTTTTCTTTTATCGGTATTGATGTTTTTTTTGTAAATGAAGTTTCTGGTTTTACTGTTGATTTATTATCTTCAGATTCTGTAATTGGTGTATCTATTTTTGATGGTGCAGCTGCTGATGTAGTTTTATTTGAAACTTCTGGTTGTTTAGATGCTGTTGTTGAAGATGAGGTTGTAGTTGGTGCAGCTGATGATGATGTAGCAGATGATGAAGGTATAGAATTATTACTGGTTGTTGATGTGGTTGTTGGTTTTGGTGTTGTAGATGGTATTGATTGTGCTGTTGCTCCTGCAGATGAAGTTTCTGATGAAGTTGATGTAGCAGATGTGGTTGTAGTTGTTGTGGTTGTGGTGGTTGTTTTTACAGGTGGTTGTGGTGGTGCTGTTGATGATGTTGTTGCTGTTGTTGGTGCTGTTGTTGGTCTATTTGTAGTTGTTACAGTTGATGTGGTTGCAAATAATGAAAGTTTCTTTCTTCTTAAGAATGTATCGTATCTTCTTCTTGAACTTTCGTCTCTCAATGTTTGCTTGTGATTATGATATAAACAACAACAACAAAATTAATATATATATTTTACAAATAATATGATAGCTGTGAAGTTGAACTGTTTTACGAAAAAAAAAATATTTAAAAATGCAAAAAAAAAAAAATGAAAAAAAAAGTAAATTTCTTGTTTTTTAAATGATGATTTGCGTGTAAGAAGTTCACAATCAGAATTGATGGATGGATGAATAAATGAATGAACGAATAAATAAACATAAACCAAACTTACATATGCTTCACTAACACCATGAAATAATCTAGATGCTTCAGGACTACTATTTTTATCTGGATGTACAAATCGAGATAGTGTAAGGAATGCTTTTTTAATGTCATTTTGTGATGCACTTTCACTAATATTTAATAAACCATAATGACTTAAACCAGATTCTACTCTTTTTGCAATTGTTTCAATAGTTTCTGTCATTTCTTGTTTTTTATATTTTCGTTTTTTTTTTTTTTCTCTAAAAACTATAACCTTGCTTTATTTATTATAATCTATCTATATACACACACACGATTGAAACTATATGATTTTCTTGGTTTATATATTGATAAAAATAGTATTATTATTGTATTGAAAAAACACTAATATAATTATCTCTAAAAAGTATAATTTTAACGACAATAAATAAAAAAAAAAAAAAAAAAAAATTTCAAAAAAACAAAAAATGCATACAGGCGCCATTATAAGTTGCGCGAAAAATAGAAAAAATTGAAAAAAAACATGTTTAAATAAGTTAAAGTTGATTTCTATTTATATTATTTATTATTATTACATTTTTTTTTTTAAATTATTACTATATGTGTGTTTTGTTGTTGTTGTTTATATATATATTTGAATTATTATTATTTTTTTATGATTGGTTTTTTAACCAGTTAAATTTGCAAAATTTGCTAATTGATTTTCTTTTTCAATTCTAGCAGCATCAACAGCTTTAAAGAATTCTGGACCAGAACAAGCTCGTTTTAAGAACGGATGATGTAATAGTGATGATGAGGAAGCACGTTTTTCAGTATCTTTTTCTAAACATTGTGCAAGGAAATCATTAAATTCTTTTGACCATAGGTGAGCATCTCTAATAGGAGGTAAACCTTGTGTTGTTAATAAAAAGAGAGCACGAAGTGGAGGGAATTCCAAATATGGTGGCTCACCTTCAGCCATTTCTCTAGTCATAATACCTAATGACCAAACATCAACTTTGAAATCATAATTGTTACCACGAATTAATTCCGGTGCCATCCAATATGGTGTACCAACCACAGAGTTTCTTTCTTGACGAATTTGTGTTAATTGTGCAGCGTAACCAAAATCAGCCAACTTTATTTCACCTTGTGAACCAATTAATATATTATCACTCTTGATATCACGATGAATACGATTGTAACTATGAATGTATTCAAGTCCTTTTAACACTTCATGACAAACAAATGCAATTTGTGATTCGTTTAATTGAATATCACGATATTGATCCAACACTTCAGTGAGACAACCACCACTCATATACTCCATGGCAACCCAAAGTTCATCTGCAACTATATAACTATCAATGTATTGTACAATATTATCATGATTTGAATTCTTCATCATACCAATTTCATTGATTACAGTTTTTAAATTTTGTGCTTTTAATTTCATTTTTTTGATTGCAATGGTTTGACCAGTTTTACTGTTTACAGCTTCAAATACTTCACCTGCACCACCTTCACCAATTTTATTTATATTGTAATAAATCTTTTTAGGGTCATCTAAACTAATTAAATCATTCAATGTAACTGGTGGCTCATCAGTTAATGGTATTGATGGTGCATGCATTGGTGGTGCTGATGCCATTCCTTGATATTGTGCATGAAATTTAACAACATCCAAAACCTCTTCAGGATGTTGCATGACTTCTGGTTCTTGAAAATTAGATTTGATAAGTACTTCCCATTCTTTTGGTAATCCTTCAAATCCTGTATCAGCATTAAAGTTTACATGTATATCATGTTTAACATTAAATGGTGTACCAACACGTGGTGATAATTTCTTTTTCTTTTTATCTGATGAATCTGATGATGATGTTGAACTTGATAATTTATCTTTATCTGATGATGATTTGTCTTTATCTGATGATGACTTGTCTTTATCATGTTTACCACCGCTAAATAATTTATTGAAAAATGATGTTTTCTTTTGTTCTTTTTCTTCACGTTCTTCTTGTTTACTTTTACCTAATGTACCTGTACTACTACTCATGTCTTTTTTCTTTTTACTGTTGTTGTGATCTGGTTCGGATATTGAACCTTTTCTACCACCACTACTTGCCAATTCATCTTTACGTGGTGATACTACAAGTGTTGGAGATGACATTGAAGTTGATGCTGAAATTGGTGAAGAAGGTACAGTTGATGTAGCGGAATTACCAGATGCTGCAGTTGCTTGAGTTGATGGTGAAAATTGTTGAGCTTTACCATGATTATTTGTTGAATTAATACCACTACTACCAGTATTGTTACTGTTTGGTAATGGTGGTGCTGATGGTAATGCTAATCCTGATAACGCACCACCACTATGTGATCTTGATACTTTATTATCAATTGAACTTACTAATGGTGTATTTTCAGATGATTGTGAAGAATGATGTGATGATGGTTCATTACCTGCCAATGTATGACTACGTAATCTATTATCAATTGGTGGTAATATACCATTACCACTATTTACAATTGAATGTGATAAAATATTTGGATTAATATTGGAAATATTATTATTTGATCCCATTAAATCAACGACGCCAACTCTACTATTTTGAGTACTACTACCACCACTTGTACTTGATACTGATGATAATGTAGTTGATGAACGTTGACCATTGACTTTACCACCATTTGAAGAAGCATTGCTTGTTTGTTTTTGTCTATCACGCTCTTCCTCTTCTTCATCTTCAATTTGTTTAATTCTTTCCAATTCTTTTAATCTTCTAAGATAATTACGTTGTTCTTCTTCTTCCTCTTCCTCTTCTCTTTTAATTCTATCTTCTTCCTCTCTTCTACGAGCAGCTAATTCTCTTTCAACTCTATCTTCATTATCTTCTTCTTCTTCTCTTAATCGTTCAATTTCTCTTTGTCTTTTCATTTGTTCCAATCTTTCCAATTCTTCTTCGTCGTCATCGTCAGAGTTGGAGTGGTTGTTGCTGTTTTGTTGTTTATTTACAATTAATGGTATAGGGAATGGAGGTGAAATTTGATTTGATTCATCAACAATTTGTTGAGCGATATGTTGTCTTTCTTGGGTTGATACAATTGATTTATGTTCGTATTCTTGTTTAATTTTTAATCTTTCTTCCTTTTGAATTCTTTCAATTTCTTCTTGTCTAAATAATACCAATTCATCTTGATTAATCTTTTTTCTTAATCTTTCCAATTCAATTGCTTTAAACTCATCCATGTTCATTGATGGAGTTCTACGTTCTTCTGCTCTAATTTTATCTGCTTCAACGTCACGTAATCTATTTAGTTCATCTCTCATTTGTGGTTCATTCAATTGACCATTCATTACTTTTCTAATGAACCTTTCTCTTCTATCTGCCCATGATGAATTACGATGATTGAATTTACTTATTGAATTTGATTCATCTTCATCATCATAAGTCGTTGATTCCATTGTAAACTCTTCTTTATTTCGAAATAATTGTTGACGTTCCCTTTTTAAATCTGATGCTGTAATAGTTGCTGCTGAATATTCTAATCTATCAATTGAGAAACTATTATTATTACTGCCACTGTTGCTACTACTATTACAAAGTTCACCACCTAAACTACTACTACTTTGACTATGGTTACTATTAAATTTATTATTATTACCACCACTATTATTATTACTAAATCCTTTATATCCACCACTATTTGAAGGTGATTGAATTGGTGATCCTGGTATTATTGGTGATGTTGAAAATGATGATGGTCTTCTATTATTACTATTATCTCCTTCTCTTGTTTTAAAATATGATATTGATTTTTTTTCTAATATATTGGATAAATTATTAATATTTATTGACAAAGATATTTTATTAATATGGAAAAAAATTATAAAAAGAAATAAAAAAAAAATAAAAAAAAAAACTATTACAACGATAAAATTTTTACAACGCCATTAAAATTTAAAAAAAAATAAAAAAAATTCAAAGTGTGATATCTAATAATAAAATATTTAAAAATAAAAAACATACAAACATACCACTACCAAATATAAACAAACACATAACACAATCAACTGAATTTGTTTATTGTTTATTGTTTGTTGTGGGGGTATTATTTCTATTTATAGTTTTACAAAATAATTTTAATTTATACAGATATTTTAAAGTTGTTGTTGTGTATGTGTGTATAGTAGTGATGATTGAATAATATAAATTTATATTTTAAAACAAAAAAAGGTAGTGGGTGTTTATGTATTTAATATATACATATTTGGGATTTTATACTTTTTTTTAAAATACTTTGTTAATTTAAAATTTTAAATGGATATTATTATTATAATTTTAATGTTATATATTAATGTACACTGTATATATATTTGATTTAAATATGATTTTAAAAATGATAATATTATTGTGGACTTATTTATATTTATATCATTGATTGTTTTAAAATGGATTATTAAAAAAAAAAAAAAAAAAAAAAATTTTTTTTTAAAATTTTTTTTTTTGTGTTTTAAAAATTTTTTTTAAAAATTTTGGGTAAAAAAAATTTTATTTTTAAAAAAAAAAAAGAAGAAATTTT
>JABXES010007684.1:0-17495 GCA_013375695.1 Dictyostelium brefeldianum | reverse complement strand
AAAACACCCCCATAACTTTTAAAAAAAAAACAAATAATAACCATTTAAAATAAAAAAAAAAAACCCCAATTAAAAAAAAAAAAAAAATTTATTTTTTTTTTTCGGCCAAATATTTTTTTTAGAGTGGTTTTTTTTTTTTTTAGTTTTACATACATCACACTCATTAATATATATAATATAAAAATGTCTAGTGAAGAAGATCAAAAATTATTCCTTTCAATTGGATTAGATGAAAAAAGAGCAAAAGATACTTTAAAAAATAAAGATCTTACAGCATTATTAAAAACAATTATTGGTGAAGCAAATGTAAACAATGGTTGTGATAAATCAATTGGTAATTTATTATACAGTTTAGCAACAAGTCAACAAGCACAATCACCAATTCGTTCAAGTGTTGCAACTGCAATTGCAAAAGAACAAATTAAAACTGCAATTCAATTCACTGCAGCAATTCAATATTTAAAAGAAAATAAAGAATTTAATCAAGAATCATTCAACACATTCTGTGGTGTTGGTGTAGTTGTTACACCTGCTCAAATTCAACAAGCAATTGATGATTTATTTACAAAGAAAGCTGCTGAAATCTCTGAAAAAAAGTAGGTATATCATGCGATATATACATTATTATTACGATTACATCATAAAGTAGTGATCATTCTTTACTAATAATGTGTACGATTGATATAATTATTATAGATGGCATATTCCAATTGGTGATTTATTAAATCCATTAAAAGAATCATTAAAATGGGCAGATTTAAAAGAAGTTAAAACAATGTTGGATAAAAAATTAGAAACTACATTGGGACCAAAAGAAAAAGAAGTTAAAAAAGTAGTTGAAAAGACAGTTTCACCAACACTTAAATCAGTTACATCAACATTGGAATCAATTACATTGACAGAAGATAAATCATTACCAGCAGCAAAGAAATTAAAGATTAGAGATTGTTCACCAGTTTACGCAAATCAACGTGTTGAAGTTCATGCATGGGTACATCAATATAGAAATCAAAAAAAGATTGCATTTTTAGAGTTACGTGATGGTACTGGATTCCTTCAATGTGTTATGGGTGGTGATTTAGTACATCCTTCATTGGTTGATGGTAAATTATTACGTGAATGTACAATTAAAATTGTTGGTACCCTTGTTTTACCACCAGCCGATAAAAAATGTCCAGGTGGTGTTGAGCTTCAAGCAGACTATTGGGAAATGATTGGTAAATCTGATGTTGATTTAGAAGGTATAATCAATAAAGAATCAAATGTAGATGTTATGTATGACCAACGTCATATCATGATGAGAGGTACTCATGCATCATCAATCATGAGAATTAGATCCCTTTGTTTATTTGCATTCCGTCAACATTTCTTTGAAAATAAATACATGGAAGTAACACCACCAACTCTTGTCAATACATTTTGTGAAGGTGGTTCAGAATTGTTTACTCTCGATTACTTTGGTAAACCAGCTTATCTCACTCAATCATCTCAATTATACTTGGAAACAATGTTACCAGTATTGGGTGACAATTTTACAATCACTCAAAGTTATCGTGCTGAAAAAGCTCGTACTCGTCGTCATTTAACCGAATTTTTACATCTTGAAGCAGAATGCCCATTCATTACCTATGAAGAACTTCAAGATCGTATTGAATTCCTCGTTGTTGACATTTGTGAAAAACTTTACAAAATGGATCCAGAATTGATCAAATCTGTAAACCCAGATTTCCAAATTCCAAAAAGACCATTCATGAGAATGGATTACACTGATGCAATCAAATATTGTCGTGAACATAACATTAAAAAGAAATTGGATGATGGTACCGAAGTTGACTTTGAATTTGGTGATGATATTCCAGAAGCACAAGAAAGACGTATGAACGATGAAATTGGTTGTCCAATCTTTTTATGTCGTTTCCCAGCTGAAATGAAAGCTTTCTATATGTCACGTTGTCCAGAAGATAGAGCACTCACTGAATCACTTGATCTTTTAATGCCAGGTGTTGGTGAAATCGTTGGTGGTTCAATGAGAATTTCAGATTACGCTGAACTTATGGCTGCTTACAAAAAAACTGGTTTAGATCCATCTGATTATTATTGGTTCACTGATCAACGTAAATATGGTACAATGCCACATGGTGGTTATGGTTTAGGTGTTGAAAGATTTTTGTAAGTTATAATACTACAATATTATTATTAATTTAGTTTACAGTATGTATTTTTTACTAATATCCTCATTCTCTCACTCATACATTAGATGTTGGTTATTAAAATTAGAACATATTAGAGAAGTTTGTGTTTATGGTCGTACTAAAGATAGAATTACTCCATAAATTATCATCAATTTTGGTTGAAAAGAATAATTAAATAAATAATCAATTATCTCTATTTTTTTCTTTTTTTTATTTTTTTTATAGGCGTACAATACAATCTAATTAATGATGAGCGAGAGAATGTGTGATGGATATTAGGTGAATATTATAAACTATAAATAAAATATACCACAAACTACATTTAATTAATTTAATTGGATATTATTAGTTTCGATCATCACCAAAAATAACCATAAATAAATATTAATTAAAAAAGTCTTTATTTAGAATTTTAGTGTGAGTTAGTGTGGTGTGTTGTAATGACGATGATGTTGTTTATAATAATCACTTTCTAATGTTGAAATTGATCTCCATAGTATCTTATTTTATTTTTCCCGATTACCATACACAATTGTTTATTTATTTTTTTCATTATTGATGGCATTTGTGTGTTTTGTGAGTAATATATATTTAATTCTTTAAAAATCAATCTGATGTTTAAATGTTAATGTGGCAAAATTTGATAAATGTGGGTGTGTTGTTAAAGTAAATTTAAATGTTTAAAAATAGAAATTTATTCCTTTTTTAAAATATTTTTATTATAAACACATTAAAAATTGATTGAAGTGTGTGTGTTGATTGATATTGATTTTTATAGTGTGAAACACACATAAATATTTTTTCAAAATTAATTTTTTGATTTTAACATACCACAATAATTTTTTATTAAATTTAAAATTTTTTTATAAAATTATCATTTATTGATATATATATATATATATACTGTGTAATAAAATAATACAAACACAATGCAATTAACATCAAATAAAATTAATAATACTGCTAATATTACATCACCACCATCACCTAAGCAACACAAACATCACCATCATCATCACCATCATCATAAAGTAACTAATACATTACAACAATCGCAACAACCAATTTCATCAAGTAATCAAGAAACACAAATAAATGAGATAATAAATAATAATTTACAAGAACAACAACAAATTGAAATTGAAATTATAAAACCAAAAAGTAGAAGAGGTTCATTGTTATCAGATCCCGTTGAGTACAGTAAAGTTGTATCCGAATTAATTAAAACACTACAACAAAATGAAATATTGACATTAAAACAATTATATGGAAATGAATTTACAATATTAAAACAAACTGAAAAATGTTATAGGGTACATATATAATCAAACATCACTCCACAACCTCTCCAACCTATCATCACCCACAACATCATTAACACACTTTAAAATAATGATTTTTAAAATTTTAAAAATTTGTAAAATGTTTCAAGTCGATCTATTTTTAAAATTTTTACACTTTTTAAATTTTATTGACAACCACTAACATTTTTATATTTTCTGTATAGATATCATTATCATTTATATTACCAACAGATAGAATTGGACTAAATTCATTTACAACATCATTATTAGAGAATGAAAATTTTGAAGATTATTGTACAGTATCTAAATTACCACCAATTCATTTAACATTTAAATATAATGATAGTTATCCATTGTTATCATCAGTTGAATATTTTAAATTGGATTGTGAATGGCTAAGTGAAAATTGTTTATGCACTTTATCAAATCAATTAATTACATTATGGAATGAAAATATTAATTTACCAATCATTTCAATTTGGGCAAATTGGTTAAAAGATGATTCATTATTCTTTTTAAATTTATATACAATTCGTACAACCACAACTATAATTACAAAACCATATATTGAAAACAATAGTAATGATAGCAGTAATGATGATCGTGATAACAATACAGTTATTAAATCAATTGATTATGAAGAATCAACCAATACACATTACAGTTTAACATTACCACCAATGTATATTAATTATGAAGTTGGTCAAGATCCAATTCAATTTCTAGTTGATTATGATATAGAACATGAATTACCATTAAAAACAAATATTAAAGTATGTACATTATGTAGTTCAAATCATCTTAATAAAGAGTAAGTAACAATTTTTAATTAATGCATGATATATCCCATCATATATACTAGTTTACTAATTACAAATTCTTATAAACAGTTTTATAAATATATTTAATTGCAATCATGATTTTTGCAAAGAATGTTTATCAGCATATATAACAATAAATATTGAAAATGATACACTTGATAACATTATATGTCCAGATCAAGATTGTCAAGTATTATTATCACCATTTGAAATCAAAGAATTGATTAGTTTGGAAACTTGTGAATTGTACCTTGAAAGATTAAAAAATAATAATTGTGAACACTGTGATCAAGTTTTAAAATTATTAAATTCAACAATCAATCAAGACAATGAAAATGCATCATCCTCAAGTAAATAAATAAGTCAACCATTCTCTCATTCACATCTACACGCACACCATGTATATACCCCAACACATCCAAACGCACACAACGCGTATTCTTTTTCTTGTACTACTAGTAAAAATAAATAAATAAATATATAAATATATACACATACACCTATATATATATAATCTACAATATTTGATTTTATTCTTTTTGTTAATTAAAATATTCTAAAGATGATTTTGCACTTTGCATTTCTTTTAAAAATTCATAAAATTGTGGTAAAGTTAATTCTGCAAGACATCAAGTTTTAAGTTAGAAATATATTATATATTATTATTAATAACTAAATTTAATGAACTTACCCATATGAACATCTTCTTTTATATTATTTCCTTTATCTAAAACTAATTTTAATTGTAAAAATGTTGAACCAGTTTGTTTTGTTGTAGTTGATTCACTTGAAGCAGTAGTGACACCGAATCTCCATTGCATATCCAATACTTGATTTACAGTTAGTGAATTACCAACTAATGATCTTGAAATTTCCATATAGTGTTGTTTATATTTTAGTGATATCAGTGTTGCTTGTTCTTGATCCAATTTAAATTGTAAACAATCTTCTTTAACATGATCAGGTGTTAAGTTATGTTTTGCACTTGATTTAATGAATATTATAGTACCACGAATTATATTTCTCAATGTATTTTCATTTATTGAGTTATCGTTACTAAATTCGTTTATATTTTTCATTAATTGATCTGATTTTTGAACAATCATAAATTCAAATATAATATCAATTAATTGTTCCAATTGTTCAGAATCTAAATTAATTAAATTACCAACTTCATTTAATAATTGTTGATCTGGTATTTCATTACTATTATTTGAACCTAAAAATCTAAAAACCATCGTGTGTATGTTATTGGAGCAATATATCTAATTTGTTGATTGCTTTTGTTAAAAAAAAAAAAATTAAAAAAAGTAAAATGAGATTTCAACCAAAAAATTTAAAAAAAAAAAAAAAAAATTTTCATTTTTTAATTTGATTAATCATTAAAAATGATCGAACAACCACAACAAAATAATAAAACATGTTTATGGAGTGAATTTAAAAATGTAATAACACAATGTAGAAATTGGAATTTAATCATTTTAATTACAACAATTAAATTATTATTAATACCATCATAGTAAGTAAAAGGAAATAAATATGTGATTGTATAATAATATATTAACACATATCTATTTCCATTTCTACAGTTATAGTACAGATTTTGAAGTGCATAGAAATTGGTTAGCTATTACATCATCATTACCAATTTCGAAATGGTATTTTGAAAATACATCAGAATGGACATTAGATTATCCTCCATTTTTTGGATGGTTTGAATTTATGTTAACAAAATTTGCATATTATTTCGATAGCGATATGCTTGTAATTGATAATATCAACCATAATACAATTGAAACTATATTATTTCAAAGATTTTCAGTAATAATTTCAGATTCACTCTTTATAATATCAACTTTATTATTATCAAATTATTTATATAACATAATCAAAGATACAACATCAACCACCAATGATCAACAACATAAAAAACAACAAAAAAAATCTTTATCATTATCAAATATTCCATGGTACCATGATAAATCATTTATAATTTCATCAATTGTAATTTTAAATCCTGGTTTATTAATGGTTGATCGTATGTATTGATTATCATATTAATATATTTTATATTAAATATATATACTAATGGATACTCAACGGCATGCAGATATTCATTTTCAATATAATGGATTTTTAAAAGGAATTTTAATATTATCAATTTACTTTTTAGTTAGAGGAAATATTTTAATTGGTTCAATTTTATTTAGCATACTATTAAATTTTAAACATATTTATATGTATATGGCACCTGCATTTTTTGTATACCTTTTAAAATATTATTGTATTAAAAGTAGTGATGGTAATGGTAATGGTAATGGTAGTGATGGTGGTATTCCAATATTGGGTATTAAAATATTCAATTTGATAAAATTAGGGTTATCAGTTATACTAGTATTTACATTATCATTAGGTCCATTTATTTATATGGGTCAAATCCAACAATTAATATCACGTTTATTTCCATTTGGTAGAGGTTTAACACATGCATATTGGGCACCAAACTTTTGGAGTATTTATAATTTTACAGATCGTTTCCTATTATTTGGTGATCTATATAAAAAGTTACCATACTTTAAAAATATTGTAATTTCAAGTGGTGGTGTTGATAAAGTAGTTGGTAATTTAACATCTGGTTTAGTTGGTAGTGATTCACAAACTCATAGTATCCTTCCAAAAATTACACCTCAAATTACTTTGATCATTACATGTTTATTTTTATTAGTAAGTAAAAACAATATAATATCATTCAATATATTCAATGTATTATATTAATATGTGACTGTTTTTATTTTTAGCCATCTATATATGGAATTTTAAAAAGTAAAAATTGGAAAAACTTTATATTTGGAATTTGTCAAAGTTCATTTACATTTTTTATGTTTGGATGGCATGTACATGAAAAAGCAATTATAATGGTAACTATTCCAATGGGTTTCTTATATTTATCAGAATCAATGGGAAATAGATTTTCAAAATTATATTTTATACTGTCAACTGTTGGGCATTACTCATTGTTTCCACTACTATTTAAAATTGAAGAAATACCAACTAGAATTTTAATATTATCAACATATACAATAATATTATATTTATCATTTATTTCTTCGAGTAGTGGTAATGGGTATGGTAATTCAAAGAGTAAACCATACAAGATTGAATTTGGATTACATTGGTTTGAAAAATTATATCTATTTGGTATTATTGGGTTGGAAATTTTCAATATTCTTCATTTAATTTATTTAGCTCATATTGAAAGATTTTCATTTATTTCATTAATGTTAACATCTGTTTATTGTTCAATTGGTATAATATATTGTTATATTTATTCATTTAAAATTATATTATTTAATAGTAGTAATTAATAAAATTTATTATTATTTCTTGATAATTGTTTAAATAAATTTTTGTTTGTTGTTGGTTTTATGAATCCAATTAAATTTGGATTGTTTTTTAAAAGTGATGGAATACGTTGAGAATTTTGGTTGTAATATATACCACTCTTTTTATAATTATAATCACAATATAAATATATTGAATGTAATGATGATGGAAGTGGTAATTCAATTTGATTATTTCCATTTATAATTAGTATTTTAATGTTATCTGGTAACCATGAATTTGATACAATTTGTAAACTTGATGATGATAATTCTAGTAAAGTTAAAGATTGTGGTAAATCTTCTTTTTTTAAATGACCAAAGAAACCATTACCTAATCTTAATGATTTTAAACCAATTGGAAATTGAGCACGTTTTGAACTTTTTACATGTAATATTTCAATATTTGGTAGATATTGATTTAAATTTGGTAATGGGACATTATAAACGTTGTTAAATTTAATTTCTCTAACTGATAATTGTTGTGATGTTGTTACATTTTTAATGCTTGGAAATACTCTACATGATAAATATTCAATTGAAGGTGGGATAATTTGATCACTATTATAAAATGTAAATTTCTTTACATTGTCAGGTATAACCATTGAGTTATATGATAATTGTTCTATTTTCGTTGTGTTACCCAATGATAATTTAATTAAACTTTTTGGTATCCAATCATCTTCAAATCCTTTACTAATTGCACAGACAAATTTTAGTGATGTCAATCCACCAGGAAACGAATTTTTAGTTATTCTTTGATCAAATGAAATACCAAATACAATTCTTTTAAGTGTTTCTGGGAATATATCACCACCATCAATTGGATGATTATAACTTGATCCAAAAATTAAAACTTCTAAACATGTTGATGATAATGTACCACTCTTTATTTGATGTTCAAAATTATCGCCAAATTCTAAATGTTTTAAAGTTACAGGTAATGAACCGGGGATCAACTCTTGATTAAATTGAGAGAATTGATAATTTCTATTAAATTTTAAGACTTGAATATTTGTTGATGATAACACATGAATTCCAAATGGTTTGTTAAATCTTTGACCAAATTCCAATACTTTTAAAGTTGATGGTAATATATTTTCTTTAATTTCCATATTATATGATGATCCAAAATATAATTCAACCAACCCAGGAGGAAGTTCACCAATTCCTAGTAGCGAGTTGAATAGATTTGGTAATTTTAAAATCTCTATTGTCACTGGTAATGATTTTAATTCAAATTGAAATTCATTAAATGTTGTAATTGTTGAGAAATCTAAATGTACCAAACAACATTGTTTATTTGGGAATAAATTACAATATGATTCATAAGATTTAGGTGCGCCCATTACTAATTTTTGAATGTTTTCTGATACTTTTGGAATTCCAAATCCGTCCAATGTTAAACATTTAATTGTACTTGGTATTGATCCTTCAGGTAATTCAATGTGTCTTCCTAAACCATTACATAAATCTAATGTGTGAACTGAGCTTGTTAAAAATGATGATAGTGATTCAACAAGTTCAATTATATATTCTGTTGACTCTTTAACACTAATATCAGTGCGAAAACTTGAACCCATGAAATAAATTCTAACTGTACCATGTGATTCTTTAAATTCACATTGTTGGTATTCTTGTAACTCTTTAAAGTTTGATCCATCAATTTCTATATTAAATTTATAGCTATTATAACTATGTATACATTTTAATATCTGTTTTTTAATGTATATATTACGCCATATCTTTTTTAAAAATATATCATCATTATCTTTGTTTATCTCCATTGTTTTTATAAAAATAAAAATGACCAAAAAATATCAAAAAAAATCGTTTTTATATCACAAATTTCATTTTTTTATGTTTCAATTTTTTAAAAATTAATTATTATCAAAAATAATGAACCAAGAACAAACGACAATAATATTACCAATTTATATACAAAAGAATATTATTAAAATATTATGTGAAAATATAAATAGAGTAAATAGAAGAGAATGGAGTATTTTACCAATCAAAAATGACAAAGAAGAAATTGGAATAATAATAAAATCTTTATCACTTGTAAACAAATGTTTTTTTAATACAGTATCAAATAATTTAACAGTTTCAGTTGATTTTATATCTTTTCGTGATCAACTTATTAATGATACTTCAAAACTACTATTTGCACCATATTTACAACAATCAACAAATAAAGAAAATAATGACGATAATTATATTATAAAAAGATTAAAACAACAAAAACAACAATCAATACCCAGTAACTATAAAATAATAAAATATGAAAATGTTAAAGAATTAGTTATGAATATGGAAGATTGGGGCATTCAAATGCAATTACATTCAGAACTACCAAAATTAATAAACGGAGCAATTAAATCAAGATACATAAATTTAGAAAAGATTATAGTTTCGTTTCCATTAGGATCAGTTGAATGTATTGATTTTCCAAATATTAGAGTTACAACTTGTGTTTTAGATTACCCAAATCAAAATATTTCAAATATAAAACAAGTTGATAATTTAAAATTGTATTTTGATACAACCGATAAATCAAATTATCTTGATGTTTTCAAATCATTAAATCAAATTAAATCACTTTATAGTGAATATTATATTGATTTTAAATATTTAGATGAGAATGGTTTAGGTGATGGTTGTTTTAAAAATACAAACAAAATCATTATGAATAAAATAACCATTGAAAGTTGGTGTTATCTTTTAAAAATGGTTCCATTTATTCAACATATTAATATACAAGTTTGTATTGATAATTTAATGTATCAATTAAGTCGTTTTGGAGATTGTGAACAAAGAATAACCCCATGTCAATGTTCAAAAAGTCCTGAAAATCTCAATTTTAATCATGATTGGAAATACATTGTAAATACAATTAAAGATCATAAACATTTAAATAGACTTTTTATATCACATAATTGTAATTTTTCATCATTTTCACTTTCTAGAGATCAAAGGTTTATACCAGATTTAAAAAATGGCAATATATCATTTTCAAATACATTATTTAATCAATTCAAATTAATGTTATATACAAATACTTCAATAAATGAATTTTGTTTATATAATGTACCTGGGTTTCATTCAATTGATATTAACTCTTTAAATTTATTTAAATAAAAACTGTAAAACAAAAACAAGTATTTTTTTTTTAAAATGTACAATCTTTTATTTTTTATTTATTTATATTTTTATATATTTGTTGTTATTATATATTCTTTACAATATTTGTTTTTTTACCAAACAAATTAAATGATGTTCTAAAACTCTAATATAGATTTTAGAATGTGAAAAAAAGAAAGATGATGATACTAGAAATGATTATTTTCTAATATTAGATGCTATATTATTATTATATTTGAGTGAGGAGGAGGAGGAGGAGTGTGTATTATTACTATATTTTATATATGATTGGTTGGAAAAAAAAAATTAATATTTTTGATATGGTTGAAATTGTTGGTTATTACCATTATGATAGTTTTGTTGTGGCTGTTGGTATTGTTGATTGTTATTTTGATAGTTTTGTTGTTGACCATCATAATTATCAATACTATGACGACGTTGATTGTTATTACTATTATTACTATTATTA
The DNA here is from genome assembly GCA_013375695.1 of Dictyostelium brefeldianum. Taxonomy (NCBI): domain Eukaryota; phylum Evosea; class Eumycetozoa; order Dictyosteliales; family Dictyosteliaceae; genus Dictyostelium; species Dictyostelium brefeldianum. The sequence goes on along the minus strand of JABXES010007684.1, from coordinate 6,185 downwards.
TTGTTATTGTTATTACTATTGTTATTTTGATTTTGATTTTGATTTTCATTTTGATTTTGATTTTGATTTTGATTTTGATTTTGATATTGATTATTGTTACTTGGTAAGCTATTTCTTCTTGAAGTATCAAATTGAAGTTGTTGTTTCTTTGACATTTGGCTAAACTTTCTTTTTTCACCACTTTCATTGAGACCGCCATCATTATTGTTATTATTGTTGTTAAAGTTACCATTACCGCTATGATTACTATTGTTATTATCTTCAAAATAGTCATCAGATGAGTTATTATTAAAATAACCTTCATCTGAATCATATTCATCATCATATTGTTGATTTTGATAATTACGTCTATTGTTATTATTTCTTATATTATTATTACTATTGTTGTTATTATATCTATCGCTATCTGAATCAGAACCGCTTGAATCATTATTATTATTGTTATTTCTTCTACTTGACAATGTAAGATGTGGAACGTTTTTGTTGTTATCCATATTGTTATTTTTAAAGAAATTGATATTATTTTGTTGTTTTACACTTAAACTTTCAAGAATTGGAGATAAACCACTTGATGAATTGTTTTTTAAAAGATTAATGGTACTATTTTCAGCGCTACCACCATTACTTCTTGGATTTGGTGAATTTTCACCACTGTTTCTACCATTGTTATTGTTGCTATTGTTTTCATATTCATCATCGTATGAACCATCTTCAACTGGGATTCTTCTACCACCCGGACCATCACTAAAATTACCTCTTCTTTTCTTTTCTTGACGTTTATTTGAAAACCAAGTTGTTACAGCACAATAAGACATACCAAGACGATTTGCTAATTTCTCTTTATCTTCTTTGGTTGGATAATCATCATTTTCAAAAAATGTTTTCAAAATATCAGCTTGTTCCTTCTTTAATCTAGTTCTTCTCTTTTTTTCTTTTTCAACTGGTGAATTTGATCTTGATACTTTTTGTGATTGTGGTTGATATTCATCAAATGTATTACCGTTGTTATTGTTATTATTTTTATTACTTGCATGAGAATGTTTTTGTGTTGAAGATGATGAACTATGTGATGGTGAACTATTACCATAATGAGTTGGTGATAAATTTGGTGAATGTGATGGTGAATAATTACCGTTACCATTGCTATTATAAACATTTAAACTATTATTACTTGTGTTTAAATTGATATTATTGTTATTATTATTATTGTTATTGTTATTTGATGTATTTAAATATTGTTTATTTGGTGATGTTCTATGATTATTATTATTTGGTGATAAAAGTGATGGTGAACTATTTGAAGATGCTTGAAGTTGTAATGGTGGAATATTTGAATTTGATGAATTGATCTTTGGACTATAATTATTATTGTTATTATTATTTATATACTTATTATTGTTGTTATTGTTATTACTATTATTTAAAGATGAAAAAGAAGGAGAAGAATTTGATTGAAGTAATTGAAATTGTAATAATGATTTATTACTATTACCACCAGTGCTACCACTTCTACTTAATCTTGGTGAATTATTATTTGAAGATGGTGATAAACTTGAAAAACTTGGTGATGAATTATTTGAATTTGGTGATTCTAAATCAACTCTTACTTTTTTATTCAATCCATGAATATTTTGTGGTGATGGAATTGATTGATAACTATTACTATTGTTGTTAAAATTATTTAAAGGTGAAAGAATTGGTGAAGATAATGGTGATGGTGAGCGTGATGTACTTGAATTTGATGAACTTGGTGATGAATATGGTGACTTGTGTACAATTGCTTCTTCATTATTATTATTACAATTTATATTTATTTTATCTTCAATACATTCAATAATTTCTTTATTATTGTGATTATTTAAAGTAGAAATTAATGATCCAATGTTCATTTTTGATTTGTATATATGTATATTATATTATGATATGTTTTGAAAAAAAAGTATATATTATTATCTGTAATGATACAATTAAATTAATTTAAGAAAAGAAATTAAAATTTTAAATGGAAAAAAAGTGGTTATTAAAAAAGAAATATTAAAAAAATTATGATAATTAGTATTAGTATTACACATATTAATATAATGATGGGTCAATAAAAATGTGAGGAGGGTTTAAAGTATGACAAATATAGAAGCAAGTTATTTTGTGTTTTTACAAAATTTTGTTGAAAAATAAAAAAATACCAAGATTTATGAATAAAAAAAAAGAAACAAGTGTTGGTTTTTCTGGCTTGTAGTGAACATGAGAATATTGAATTCCACTTCACGTGAAAGAACAAACACGCAGTACTAAAATTAATTAACTAAATTAAAGGAATATACACATACAAATAAATGTACTTAAACTGTGATATTGATAAACATGATCGGTTGTGATTGATCTGAAAAATATAAATATCGGGTGTGTATTTATATTTTTAGATTTTTTAATACCCTTTGAAATTAATTTTTTGTACAAAATCTCTCTCTTTGGAGGAAAAAAAAGACATGTACATAAGATCGTTTTTTATATATCAAGGGTGGTGGTAGTGGTTTGTGAAGGTTGGGTGAATTAAATAAAATATATCTATGTTTTTTTTTTTTTGATATTTTTTTTTTTTTAATAAAAACTTTTTCAAATTTTTCGTAAGTGTCAGATTTGTGATTTTGTTTGAAATTGTAAATTGTGGTGTTGATATTAATAACACAAACATTATTTTATTGTACCTTTTAAAAAAAAAAAATATATACACTCTGTCACTATATTGGATGATGTTGTATATAATATTAAATAGATGAATATTAATTTGAAAAAAATGAAGGATGATGAAAGATGATAAAAAATATTTTTTATAAAAATAAAAAAAAAAAAAAAAAAAGAAAAAAGTGTTGATTTAAAAAAACAATGAGATTTTTTGATTATATGTGGTTTTTTTTAATTTGATTTTTTTTTAAAAAAAAATGTTTAATTTCCTTAGTTTTGGAGAATTATTTATATGATGATATGGATAAAAATAAATTATGATAAAGATATATGAATTGGTGTTATATCAAATTATTAAATATACAAACATACATGAATAGTAGTGGTACATCGATACTCACTTTGTATAAATATAAATTATAATTACCTTTTTTTTTTTGTTTGTTTGTTTTTGTTTGTACTAATTTCCTTATTACTTGAAAATAAAATAAAATATATGTATTCTAAAAGGAATTTAATGGAATTAATACAGGTTTTAAAATATTGTACAATATATATAAATAATTAAAATAAATAAATTTGGTTGGTTGGTTGTGAAAGATAATAAAAATAATAAACAACACACAATAAGCTTTTTTTTTTTGTTTGTTTGTTTTTCAAAAAAATTTCATAATTTTTTATTGTGTGGAGGGGCTATTATCACATATTAATCAATTTTAAAAAATATTAAATATATCTAAAAAAGAAAGTTTGTTTGTGAAGATCTAATTTAAAACAATTTAACACACATACCACATACATTTTTTTTTTTTTGTTTTTATTAATTATGTATATATACAACAAACACACATATATTTTTTTTTTGAAACCAGTGATTAATTTTTATTTTTAATAACACCCACACTCACATATATACAATAGGACATGACAGCGTTTGTATGTGTGTGTGTGAGTGGTATTTTTTTTAATCAAATAACATATAAATCTTGTTTAGTGTGAGATATTTATTTATTTTTTTGATTATATGATTTATGTTTGTTTTTTTGTTTTTCAAATAACGTTGATTCGACATATGGCAATATTATAACTGAAATATACACAAAAATATATAACCAATACACCAACACCCCATACACATATATTAAATATATATAAAAATAGAAAAACAATGGAAGAATTTTGATATTGACGAGTTTATTCTCTAAAGATTGGTTGGTTATATAATATAAATAAACAAAAAAATAAAGTAGTAGTAAAAAGAGTGAATGCATATGTTGGTTTTTTAGTTTGAAAATATAACAAACATATTATAATAAAAAAAGAAACTCATAAACTACCAAAAGATATTAAATCAATTTAACAAATAAATGAAAAGGAGTAGTAGGAACCTTTTTTTTTTTTTTTAATATTGATGATGATGTTTATTATTTTTACTTTTATATATTATTATTTTTGGTTATTTGATTTAAATTATTATTTCTATAATTATTATTATTTGTATTTATTTGATTGATTTTATTTTTTTTGATTAAACAATATTTTTTTTTTTACTCTTTTTATATGTTTTTTTTTACTGTTACTTTTTTTATGTTCAAAATAAAATTTATTTGTACACAGTTATTTAATAAACAAATCCACCTTTTTGATGTTTCAGTTTTATGCAATATGTATGTACACATTAATAAATACTTTGATTTAAAAATAATAATATGAAAACCAGTCAATTTGTACAAAATCTATTAATTTCCACATGGAACAATAAATATCTAAAAATGAAAAACAGGATTATTTTTGAAAAATAATATGGGGTGTAATATGTAAATGATGAATGTTACATTGTGTATTATTGGTATTGTAAAAAAAAAACATAAAAATTATTTTGACCGATAAAAAATAAATAAAAATAGAATATTGGAAAACAATCACACACAATATGAACTCCATAGAGTTTGAAAAATAAAAATGTACAAATAATTTGTGTCTGGTTATGTAATAATTATTATAAATAAAATAATAAACGTTTAACCTTTTTGATTATTAAAATCACAATTGTGTACAAAAACATACAAACACACTTGCCAAATATATTAATAAATAAATAAAAAAAAGGAAAATAAAAAAAAAAAAAAGTCATCATTTAAAAACACACATTGTTGGTCAACACACAACTTTGAAAATTAAAAGATTTATTATTTTTCATTATTCCAATATTATTATTATTTTTTTAACGATATTTAGCGATAATTATTTAATAATATTACGTTTTTTTATAAAAATATGTATGATACTACTACTGACTGATATGCTCTGAGAATTGTGTTTATTAATAGTCCTACTTTTTATTTGTTGTCAAGACTGAAAAAAAAAAAATGAGAATAAAAAAATAAAATTAACAACACATTGCAACGCAACTTTTAAATTAAGGAAACGGGGCTACTTTGAAGAATTTAAAAACCAACACATAAACGAATTTGATATCAACGTGAAGACAAAACCATATAAATTGATTGTGTGGTGAGTTGTTAAAAAAAAAAAATTAAAATTTAAATTGTTTTAATATTTATTCCCGTGTGATTTCAAGAAAAAATAATTCCTCAGGTTTCCGAGAACACTTAATATTATTAAAATACTATGGTGTATGTTAATGTTGCATGCACATATGAAAAATAATTATATATAACCAAAAAATTTTGAATGAATTGGTGTGTGAGTTTTAAAATTTGAAAGTGTAATATTAAAAAAAACAAATAATATTGAAAAAACACTGTGTACAAAAAAACGATATCGTATTGTTATAAAAATAGAAAAATATCAAAAAGATACAATAAACAATCAAACACACATACACAAACTAAAATAGATATATTTATATAAAATTCTGAATACTATGTGGAAATTCACAAATACAAATAAAATGATTGTGTAAAGATTAAAATATAAAACTTACCTTTTTTTGATTTATTATTTAAACTAAAAAGTATTTTTTTGTAGATTTAATTTTATTAAATATTTTTTTTTTTTTTTAAAAAAAAATGATGGTTGATTATTTGTTGTGTATTGGGGAGTGTTGATTTTAAAAAATTAATTTATATTTTATATATTAATTAGATCTAATTTTTATATATAGTTTTTTAAATCCAAAAAAAAATAATATATAAATAAAACTAATCTTTTAATAATCCCTCTTATAGTTTTAAGAAAAAGTTGGTAATGAAGAAAAAAAAAAAAAAACAATAGTGTTGTATATATGTGCCGAATATGTATGTGGTATGACTTTTGTTATTTATTTATTATTTTTTTATTTTTACTATTATTGTTAAATTTATTGTTATTATTTTATTTAAGCAAATGAGTCTTGAGGAATAAGAAAAAAAAAAAAAAATTTTTTTGAAAAATTTTTATATAAAAAAAAAAAAAAAAAAATATTGGAAAAAATTTTTTATATTAAAAAAATAAAAAAAAAAAAAAAATAATTTTAATTTTTTATTTTTTTTATAATTTAT